>CM045913.1:32546-174051 GCA_025169955.1 Salix arbutifolia | reverse complement strand
ATGAAAATCATAATTTCATTTGATAATAAGTGGTAACATGTCATATTTAATTTTTTTCCCAATGAATTTCTAAACTAGGTTGTGTAATTTATGGCACAAGACCTATAGTTATACAAAGAGTAGAGTCAAATTTGATGACATTATATTTTAAAAACATTATAGACCAACCAATATCATGCAAATTGATTGGGAAACATTTCAATGATTTATGGCATGAGATAGTTTTAAAAAGGTGCTTACCATCCATGTCTCAAAACAAAAGCAAAAAGATTTATGGTTCCATAAGAAACTTATTGATTAATTGCTTCTTTTTATGAATCATGGATAACACTCAGTAATACCTCTTTACATATTATAAGTATTTTTCTTTAAATGTAAATTCAGAGTTTATTTGTGAGGATTTTTAACAAAGGATTTATTTTTTAGTCTAAATATCTTGGTTTTGAACCAACTCAGATGGAATTATATGTGGAAACACATATGAGAAAAAAACAAGGTAAAAAAGTTACAGTAGTTTGTCGATAACAAAAGCCAAAATGTTCGTTGCATGTAATTTTTAAGTTTATAATAGGTTTGACTCTTTTTTTAGATTTTTTTACTTGGATTTTAAAACTTGACTTTTTTTAAAAAAATATAAGACCAACAAGCATGTGAAATACAAGGAGAACACTTCAACTCATCTAAAACTCGATCCTTAGTTATTGTTGGAGGTTAGAGCTATTGGTGAACTTGATAAAGGTCATGTTTATGACTATAACTTAAGATATAATGATGGACTATGATTTTTTTATTGTAGGCAACCCCAACCCAACCCAAGCTAGGCATCACTTATTGTTCAAAAATTGGTATAATAACAAGGTGATGAATGATTGTATGTTCTAATGGTCTATCTTAGATCTTAGACCTTCTGGTTCAAGATTTTTTCCTCCCTCTTTTCTATCTTTTTAGAATTTTTTTTTGTAAAGAAGATATTTTGCATTAACTGTTATATTTTTATTACAAAATTTTATTGTTCAAATTTGCTATTTGTTGTGATTATAGGTTAAATAAGTGCAACAAAGATTATAATAAATGAACATGAAAAAAATTACTAACAGATATCCAAACCACTTTTGTTAGATTTTTATAAAATATTTTCAAGCTTCTACAATATCTAACATACCATTATAATGGTAATTCCATTAGTGATATTCAAGTCATGGTCATCAACATTATTGATGATATATATTGTTGATAATTATTATAACAATAAATGTTTCAATGAACATAAAACATGTCGCTATTATTTTAGCATAAAATGTTCATCAACAATTTCATCTGTATAATAAGCTCTCGATGAAATTTCCAACTAAAATAAGATCCTCAACAAGAAAATATTATTTCATTAGAAAAATTGTCAGTAATTAAATTCAAACAAACATCAAACATTATGACCACAAATATTCAATTTATGTTTAGCAATTTTATAAGGTTTATATATATATATATATATATATATATATATAACTTTTTACTATATAAACTACAAGAAAATAGATTATTTATTTTTTAAATATAGGATAAAAGATAGGATAAAAGATTTCAAGTTTTCACAAAACATATTAACTAAAGGTTATTTGAAATTAGATTTTTATCCATCCATAATTTATTTCAATTATACTAATATTCCATATTAAGTTACTTCTATTGAAAAATAATCTCTAATAATATTTAACTCTAAAATTATTTAAACCCACATTTAAATTGTTTATTTGTGTGCTCATTTAACATGCTTATTATTATAACCTATTTTGAGTTATTCTCTAAATTCACCCAAAATAAAAATAAAAATAGAAAAAGTACAAAATAAATGGGACTTAATTGGGAGCCTGATTGTACTCTTTTATGCCAAAGACAAAAGAAATAATGCAGATTCATCATCAAAATAAATAATTATTTGGCAAATGTACATAAAAATTAAGTTCAATGACATAAAGAAATTTTTAATAGGTCGGTTGGATTTAATCATGTGCTCAAGTAAGAGTTTGATTATGTTTAAGAATTAGTCTAGGTTCAATTAAATAGTTTAATTGGATGTAATAACTTAATTATACTTTAAAATGACCAAATTAGTTTTATAAGAGACTTAATTGGTGAAAATTAAGTTTGAGAGCCTAATTTGAGCTTAATTGAAAAGATAAGAATTTTAGAAGACCAAATTTACTTTTTACAAAGTCAATTGGTTGAAGTCTGAGGCAAAATTGTAAGATAATTAAAAGTTTAGGGTCAATTAAGAGAGTTATATTGAATATATTGAAGATCTTCGTAGACAATGACTAATATTTAAAAGGTGTTAACCTATGAGAATCTGTTTGACCAAAATTAAAGGTGAAATCAAAGAAAATGGAGGATTAAATTGTATAAATCTAAGACTAAGAATAAAAAAACAACATGCAGATCCTAGGTTAACATTGTTGTTCGGCAAGGGTAAAATTGCATAAAACTGGAAGTTTATAGTAAATTAGAGGTGCAATAGAAATGAATTAAAAGTTAAATGGCCAAATTGAACTTGGACCAAAATCCCAAAAATGATGTCGTTTTAAAGAAGAATAAGAAAAAAATGACCTAAATGACGTGTTGTTTGATTACTATTCATTGTCTTCTTTCCAGGGTTGAAAAGTCAATTTGAGCGAGTACTTTTCAGAAGCATTTAATTCTTCATCTCTTCCTCAAATTTGACCAAAAATACACTAAAATAATGGCCTTACATTGTACTACACTCTAATATAATCTATTTTGGTTGATTGACACAATAACCATCATGAGACCGCCTCAAAGTGGTCAACTCAAGCAATCTTTCATTGCCAAATTTAAGAGTTTATAATATCAACTTTGAGCCAATAATTGAGATCCTTTTAGGCTGAATCAAGAGCAACAATGTTTTTACCAATAAAGACAAGATTGCCTTCTTTCACCACCTATAAACATAGATGGATTTTATGCTTTGAGTATCAACATATTAGAGCACAAAGTTAGCAAAAAACTACCTAACTCAACTTTTTTTCTTGCAACCCAACCTCTTTCTCCTATTTTCAACAACGCCACCATCTCAGGTCATTGTGCCTCTCCCTACAACAACAAACTCTATACCTCCATACAAGGTATCTCCCTTCCCCATTATTTCTCCTCTTTTCCACCTCCAATATGCATTGCATGCAAAATTTGCAAGTAATGGTAAGATAATTAACTTTAACAAATAGGTTGTACTTTTTTCAACCCAACCCAAATAATTAGGTCGGATCTAACCCAACCCATTTAAAAAAACAAAAGGCTAGGTTTGTAGGGGTTTAAGCAGCCCAACCTAACATGGCAAAGTCCAACCCAGTTAAATGGTCCAACTCAACTTATATGATATAATGATATTACTATAATAATATTAAAAAAATCCTAAAAATTTTGGAAGGACATTTCAAAAAATGTATGATTTTCTCGTATATTTTACCAATAATTTTGCACAATACCAAATTGTAAACTTGCACTATAAGTTATGAACTTCATATTAATAATAGCCAATTTTATTTGAAACTTCAAAAAAATAATAAAAATAATATTTTTGAGGATTATTTCTAAAATATTTGTAATTTTATAACATTTTTCCTATCAATTTTGTTCAATATCGGGGCATGCACTTACAATTTAAGATACAAACTCAATACAAAATATATGATTTTTTCCAAAAAACAATTTAAAAAAAATATAATAAAAAAAACTTATTTCAGAAACAATTTTTTTTTTATTTCATGTATACAACCAAATCCTAAATTGTTTCCAAACATGTTCTCATAATTTTTTTTACATATTTCTCATGTTTTAATGCAAAAATATAAATTTATAATTATCCATTAGAGTTTAGCCAAAATATCAAAAAACCCTTCTTTAATCATTTTGTCCACTTTGCATTTTAAGTGTAAGGATTTAACTGTAGATTTTAATATTTATAGATGTAAAACTACAATATAGAGTGAACTTTAGCTATAAAAAATACAAAAACATAAACACAATACTAAAATCCAGGCTTTAAAACGATTAGATTTTGATTCAATAAAATAAAAACTCTTTCACTAAAAGAAATCTACCTTGAATTTTAAAGAGAAAATTGAGCTAGAAAAATAATGAACACGTAATGCCATGATCTTTCAAATAGGAACGAAGCATACTCAACATAAAGGGAGCAAGCAGCCAAAGATAACCTTTACAATGCTAGACATTCCAGCTCTACTTTCAATGCTAAAAAAAGGCAAGTCCAATGCAGTATTTTCCATGAGATGTAACATTTTTTATACAATGAAGAAGTATAAACACACTGCGAATAACCCAGGTGCCTATGTAATGATTGTAAGCCACAAAACCCGGAACACAACTGGATGAGCATAATAAGGGAGATAAGTCCATGAACTTGACCAGAATGAAGACAGGAGTAATCGATCTTCAAAACTCTCCATGATGATTTACACTTGCCAGCTCCTCCTTCATCACTAGCAATCAGTCTTTCTAGCAAGATAAAGAAACGGACTCAAAAGAGGCAACTGTTGTTGAAGGTGGATTTAAAAGGTGCATTCATCATGAAATACTACCAACCAAAGACTGGATCATAACCAAGCCATTCAACAACAATGTCCAAGGGAAATTACGGGCCAGGCTGTAGAACATAGGTATAACATGGACAAGCAACCAAAAATTTAGAAAAGAAAGTCCTGGAGGATGCAAAAGTGAGCTGAAAACGAAGAACCTAAAGGCAACCTCAAATCCAAGAGGAGCAAACGGGGCAAAGAACCAAAAGATGCAAAATTCTCAAAATTTATTTGCCAATCAAACTTTGAACGGCATGGATTCAAGTAATTATATTGCACAAGTTAAACAACAATTCTGTCCAACCGTAGAACAGCAGACAATAACTAAAATGCTACAAAGGCATAAAAGAAGGCAGCATAGTAGTTTTGTACGGAGTAATTCAATTGTTATCTTAATAGTTCCACAGCATCGTTTGTCATTTAAAATTAAATCAACATGAAGACAAACTTTTGTTTGCATTGAAAATTGTAACATGTTATTTGGTATATATTTAGTCACAGCTACGCAGAATTAATTAGCAATACAACTAGATAAAAACGCGCCCAAGCAAAAATCAGTAGCACTAAAACGGGATAAAGGGACATATAAGACAAGATGAATCAATCTGAATTCAACCAAAGGAAGCAAACACCTAACTGGAAACACAATCAAGTTTCCACAACACTAAAATAGAACTTCAAAGATAACACACTAACAATTAGCATCAAATGTAATACACCAAAAAATGAATATCAATTCACCTCAAACTTTTAAAAGCTGCATTTTGTTTGAAAACGCGATAGCAATCCAATCAGGCAGTGCAGCGGACCATTGAAGCTGGTTAATTTCAGAAGCAGCAGAGCACATAGACATTGGATCAATCCCATTAGGCCCAGCCACAGTAGGTAACTCCCAAATAAGTGCCTGTGAATCATCACCGGCAGAACATATATGCCTACTACTCTGCGGAGCCCAAGAAATAGCATTCACACTCGCCATATGCCTCTCCAACTCAGCAACAGGGACTGTTGGAGACCTAATATCCAAGATCACAACTTTATTACTATCCATCAAAATTGTAGCCATATACCTCAAATCCTGTTTGTTCCAAGCCAATCTCAACAAGGGTGTATCAGGTCTAGGACTCTCATATATAATAGTAGAATGTTCTTTATCTCTTAAATCAAAAATCCTAACTGACCCATCAGCAGAAACTGAAGCAAAAACCCTTGCTTCTCCCCAAGCAATATCATGAACCTCTTTATCATGAGCTATAAGTTGTGTTTCAACAGCACCTTTTTCAATATCCCAAATAGTACAAGTTGTATCAATACTACAAGTACCAATTCGCTTAGGCTCAATATCATTCCAATCAAAAGAAGTTAAAGGGGCACAAAACTCACTTGTCTTACTATTGTTAAGCACCAAAACAGGCTCAACAGAAGCAGCGTCTCTAACTTCCCACAATCGAAGATAGTCACCAGAAGAGGCCAAGAGGTCATTGGACTTGTGAAGAGATGGCGGGCTAAACATGAGCTTTGTGGGTGGATAAGGGTGCTCAACAGAGAGATTTTGGTGGGTTTTGATTGAGAGGGTTTCAGAGTCAAAAGAGACAATGTCTATACGGTTGTTGTAGTCTTCAATGAAGCTACCTAAGGCAATCCGCTGGCATTGGCTTGGGCGAGATGCGGTTGAAGAGATTGCCATGGCATAGAGAGGGTATGGAGATTCATAGGTTACAGTGTTTTCTGATCTTAGGTGGGATTCTTGGGTTGAATTCTCCATCTTTTAGGCAAAATATTGGATCTTTTGTGTTTAGTTAGGGTGTTTTGGCGATGGGTTTAAATGGGGTCAGTGGAGTTCTTTCGGTGTTGAGAGTGAAGATTTGAGAATTTTCAAGGAAGGTGGAAGAGAGGTTGAAAATTCAACAGCTAGTCTTCTTCAGCTGGACACGGGGAGGAAGTAAGCTACATGGAAAAGGGACCACGTGGCTTCCCACCTAACAGGTTAGCTAAGTGTTCTTAGGTGGCGGCCGTGGCTCAGTATTGGGCCTTCTGGTTTGAAAAACGGGCCTCCAAAATTTGAAGGTCACTGTTCAATGCGGAATCTTAGACGTAGAAGCATCTTTTAGGATGTACAAGTTTGAGTTTTTTTTGTTTTTATTTTTTATTTTTAGTGTATTAAAAAATATAATAAAATAATATAATGTAAAAAAAATATTTAAGAGAGTAATACATTTTAAAGACTGCTTATGATATTTATGATTTACGAGTTGCAAATGTAATCTGCAAATATCATTTGCAACCTTTTCAAATATAAAATTGATGGATATATAATTTAATTAAGAGAAAAAAAAGGAAAAAATAAGCAAAAAAACACTTACTGAAACTATAATAATAACATCACCAATATCAATAAACTCAATGAGATGAAACTAACAACACCAAGAAATATCATTAATAGTGATTGAATTGGATCACACAAACGATTAAAAACAAGAGAACCCTGATATTTTTGATATCATTAAATTTGTCTTGTCGAGATTATTTCAACCATACTAATGATATCATCATGACAATTTTAGTATGCATTTGAGGTCTTTTTTTTCCCTCTCCTCTTTGTAAATTTTAAGGAGATAAGAGAGATAAAAAAATATTAAAAAAACAAAAATATCTCATATACACAACAAAACTCATATCGTCAATCCCGTTAAAAATATCTCAAAGAGATAAATTCAAAGACACAAAAGAAAGTTACAAATGATGAATAGTGAATCAACCATCCAAAATGTATTAAGAATAACTTGTCTTTGCCCCACTTACGTGGTTCATTCCAATCATCATTGATGACTTTCTTTAATATAGATGAATCCATCTTATTAAAATCTTTTTAATAATGACAGTTGTGTCATCATTAGTTTCATTATGTTCCTAAGATTTTTTTCTCTTATTTTATTGAATATTATGTATATCAGTTTTATAATTTAAATGAGTCATAAATAAAACATCACATATGTGATTTATGATTTTCAACTGTTATTTCTCTATATATTTTTTGTCCTATATTTTTTTTTGTTATATTAGAGTCCACAAATACACGTAAAAGTCGCAGGGGTTCAACTTTCAAGACTATCATCACCCCAAGCTAATTATCGGTTCGCCAATTTCACTTGTGGTGGTGGTTGATTGACACTCACGGTATCAGGAGATGAAAGCTCTGACTTTAGGTTTGTTTGGGATTTGACTAAATAAAAATGAGTTAAAATTAATTTTTTATATATTTTTAGATTATTAAAGAAAAAACTATAACGTGTGAGATATATATTATGGTGCGAGACAAATATTACTATGAATTGTAATAGTATAATTAGTTTTAATTATTAATAGATTATGATTATATATGCAAAGTGAAAAGTTCTTTTTGGTGGTGACTTAGGGTCTATTTAGTATTGTGATTATTGTTATGATTGAGGTTTAAAAAACAGTTTCATAAGAAATATTTTTTGTTGAAATTCATAACTGAAAGTGAAATATTTGGTTAAAATTGTGGTTGAGTTTGATATTTAATGAAAAACAGTTTCATGTATTTAGTTACTATGTTTTTCATATTGCTGTTAACTTGTGAAATTACTTTAAAAGATATACACACACATATTGTTTTTAAAATATTGTAGATTTAACAATCATAATAATATAATATAATTAATAATTTAAGTAAATTAGATATTTATTTTTATTTTTCTATCAAACTGCTTGCAATTCCATTCCAAACAAAATCTATAAATCAAAAGTGCCAGAAGAAAGGATTTTTATTGTGGATCTCACAGTTATATAAACTGTGATTAACCCTAATCAAACATTTTAACTCCGTGGTTAAATTTAATCATTAAAATTAACATCCATTTAAAGCCGGCGGCGCACCAAAAAGCGACCACCGAGGGAATTGATTATGCAAATCAATCAATGATATTTTTTTTTAAATAATAATTTCATGATTTATGTGGACGAAACGAATCATCATATTATAATAAAGTTAGATTAAAGCATCAAATGACGACTTTTAAGGGGCCAGAACAAAGAGAGAGGACCGGCCTAGATTCCATGTGCAACTATTAAAACACAAGGAGTGCTGCACAGCTCTCTCATCTTCTGCACACATACCATACCAGGCTGCAAATATTGAAGGGTGCCCACTCTTTAATTTCTAGTAATTTTCAGTCGTTTTTCATCTTTTGTTACTGCTTTTAATTAGTAACATCGATACAGAAGTCCTTTCTTCCGGAATCCCGTATACTACTTGCCGGCAAGCAATGTTAGGCCGGAATCGGAACTTCCCCGGTTGTGGGAAGTTTTAACGTGCGAAAATGTTTCGGTCATAGATTTAGGTTGTCAGGAAAGGGGCCAAATTGGCCAACAAGTTGGCGATGCCTGCAAGAACTATGGCTTTTTCCAGGTTAGCCTGCCTTCTATTATATCTTCTTTGTTCTTTCTTTTCTTTTCTTTTATATTTTAATAGCAGTAGAATATTTTGAGAAAGTCATGCTTCTTGCAGACAACGCCAACTTGCTGGACAATTTTGGTTCCTATCCTGACAAACCTAAATCTTTGACAGGAACATTTTCGCACGGTGAAACTTCCCGCATCCGGGGACGTTCAGATTCTGGCCTAACATACCTTCCGATAAGTTTGTGTAATGGATGCTAGAGGAAAGGACTATTGTATCAATGTTACGAATTTTGCTGCTTGGGAGTAGCTTCATATATGCAAAGATATGTACGTAGCTCCAGGAAGATGAGAGATCTCTGTAACACACCTTAGGTATTCATATTTTCACTTGGTATCTTGGCCGGTCCTCGTTTATTTATTTTTTAAGCCTTTTGGTCGTCATTTGATGCTGCAATTTAATTTTGTTATAACATGATAATTAGTTTGGTCTACATGAATCATATAATTATTAGTTCTCTTAAAATATGATTGATTTGATTTACATAATCAAGTTTATTTTCATTTTTTTAGGGAAGGTAATTATTTGGAATCCCTCGTTGCTAGCTATTTAGTGCTAGGTGGATTGTCTCGAAGCATGATAGTTTAATGGCCTAGAGGAAGTAAGTTTATAATAGCCTTACTTGGAAGTGATCATCTAATTATTGATTCAAGTAATGAATCATATGATCAAAGCCTTGCCATGTTCCAAAAAACATATCCTTTAATGTATACTATGCAGGCTGCTGGTGATTTAGACTTGCCATTTTAGATGAAGGAACAGCCCTTCTGTAGTCTCCTAACTTTTTCCAAAGCAAACAGAAAATGGAATCCAGTTGAATCGACTGAAGTTTGTACAAATAACAAAGTGGTCGTGTTTGGAAAGAATTCCTGCCTGCATATCTGTGAATTCCCCCCCCAAAGATACCTTTGATGTGCCTCATCTCCTCTCATTCAATCTGTTTCATCACCTCTATCTCCCCCACCACATGGATAACTCTACCCCACATTTTCCTGATATTGGTGGAGATTATTTGTCTGTTTGGTGGTGGAGTTGCTGCTGCTTGAAAATTAGAAACAAAGTTGGAGGTTTGCCTAGAGAGAGGCTATGAAGTTGGTATTTTAAGTGGCTTTTGGTCGTGAATTTGTAAATATGTTGATGAGTTTAGGATGAAGGAATATGTATGATCGATTTGGTGTCATTCTAGTATGACTTGGATTTGTTGTGATGGGAAGGTGACAGAGATGGCGACCACTTATAACATGCATGAGATGCGGTGAGTACCTTTCATAGCAATGGGGGAGGTGATCGAGATGTTGATATGGCGATAGGATGATTTAGGTGTAAGATTAACTCAAACTTGGATACTCCTCTCTTGTATTTTGGACAAGTGCAGTATGAACAAAATGGTAATATTCAAATTGGTTAGGGTTTAAGCTAAGGTTTAGTTACAGTTCGATAGAGAAGAGACAATGACAACAAAGAGAGCATGTCTCTGTACACATCCTATTTTGAAGTGGTTGTGAGAACTGAGAAGGAAAGAGGAGGTCTGGGAGCGGGCTCTTTACACAAGGAAAAATACGGCTTTGTTATTTAAGTGGCTATGGTGTCTAGGAGACTCGAATTTCGGAGGGTGGCATGCAGGGCATCATCAAACACAAGTATAAGCCTTCTTATGCAATGGCCTTCCAATTTTCCAGTTCCGCATCATCATCACCATGACACTGAAACTTTAGATGGAATTGGAGATTAAGATCTTCAGATCAGACACAGCTTAAGCAGTTCTTTATCCTATTAGATGGGGTCAGCTTAAGTACACGCAAAGAGAGTTTAAGATAATGGGCAGCTGAAAGTCTTGCAGTTAGCTAATTGACAAAGGAGAGTACCTAGATACATTCATTTTCACTAAACTATTATGGAAATTATTTTCTTCCCCTAAGATTGAAATGTTAACATAGCTAATCTGCACATGGGACTTTCTTGTACATAAACGATTGCTTAATCTCAGTCAAACAGCATGCCCTCTCTGCAACACTGGCAAGAGTGTTGAAGATTGAAGATAAAAGCGCAGCTGATTCCAAGACTGCAATTGGAAGCTGAAGGATTGAAGACAAAGCTGCAACAGAGTCTGAATGTTTTTGTTTTAATAAGTAAATCGAGTTTAGTTCAATAAAGATCAATTGTTTGATCAAGAAGTCTAGTAGTTTACTAAGTTTCAGTTTGAGTTCATTTAGAATTGGTATAGAACAAGAGTTTGTATTGAAGTAGAATTCATACTAATCTTTCAATTTCGTTTTCTATAAATAAAATCAGAGGGATGGAAGTAAGCTAAGTAATAATTCTGCCCTTTGTTCTGGAAATTAATAGCCAAAAATACCTGTTCTTTTGTTCTTTACAATTCTGGAAAATTCGACCATCTGCAGATTTCAATCTCTACAGTAGCGGTTCTTCAGGTTTTTTATACTATAAACAATTACTGATCTGAACAATACTTGTTTGTTCATCAGAATTTTTCCAGCATAGAGAACGCGAATCACCTTTTTCTTCATTGCTATGCATCTTTGAAAACGTTTCATGAATTTTTTGGGCATTAGTTGGAGCATGCCGGAGTCTACAAAGAACGATGGGGTTCGATTTTACCATCAGAATTAAAGATTTTTTGTTTAGATGAGGCAAACCTAAAAATAATATATAAAAAAGTCCCTTTCTGTGGAATGCTGATTTGTCTTACATTCCATTAGCAAATAATAATGGCAATTTTGTGCTTTGATTGGGAATTATACTATATATATATATACACACACACACACCAAGAGAGATCATGGTACAGTTATTTTTAAGTTATTGACCTTTTTTTGATTGATTTTTTTCTTTATTATTAACGCAATAATAATAATAATAATAATAATTTTAGTTTTTATTTCTTGTTTTTGAATGTTTCTGATTTTTTTTCTCGGGGTAGTTTAATAATTTTTATTGTTTTAGCAATAATAGTAATAATATTTTTAGATGTTAAGGTTTTGATGTTTCTATTGTTATAATAGGGTGTGTTGATGTGTTTTATTATATCAAACCTTGTATTTATAAATATTATATTTTATTTTTGAACTAGTAAAATCTATTAATTATTTCAATCCTAACAATTATAAAAAATATTTACCCAGGCCGCAACGTAATGTGGGTAACTGACTATTATATGCCTATTTTTGAGCTGAAATGCTTATCAACTCCATATAATAAAGCTTGCTTCACGTACTACATCTAATTAGTTGAGCTTGTGCTGCACTAAAATGCTGTTCTTCTCCAGTAAGTTCTCGAGATAGACGAGGTTGAAAGTAGCCAGCTTTTGAGATCATGAAAAAGGCTTCTCACTTTTGAAAATTGTGGCAATAGACGTTTCTCTTTCTTAAGTTATCTATTTGTAAGAGAAATAGCAACGGAACCTCTTTTTTTTTTTTTTACATGCTTGGGAGTGTGATTGCGGTAGCTTTTTAAAGTGCTTATCGTGTCGAAATACATCAAAATGATGTTTTTTTATTTTTTAAAAATCATTTTTGAAATCAGCACATCAAAATGATCTAAAAACACTAAACCACCAGTCTTTAAAATAAAATAAAAATTCAAATTTCAGTCAAAAGCCACTGGAATCACAATGTCAAACGGGGCCTACTCTCTTTTTTCACCACAACATCAATTGTTATTTCACAAAATGGCTGTGAAGACGACTAGACCTTGCCAATAAAAGGCAAAAAATGTGCAATATAAAAGGTGGTTTCTTTATATCCTCGTCCTTCCTTGAGTTAAGACTTTATACGAGTATATTCCTGTCTTTACATGCAGATAGTTGGCTCTGGTGTGAACTCATTTCAGCTTTGGTTTACTTTTTTGCTCGGATAGTTTGATTTTTTTTGGGTTGATCGATTAAAAACTATTGAAATTATATTTGGATTCCAGAAAAGCGTCCCCTGTTAAGTTTAAACGACACATGTTCTTGTGATGGCATGTGTCTTGGAACACATGCCATGTTTGAATTGACTAATACGTGGCTAAATTTAATAAACATATAAAAAATCGGATGAGAAGGAAATATTGTATATTGATAAATAAACAAAATCAGAATAAAAATAGGTTGGAGATTGACTTTCTGTTGACCAGAAAGTTTACAGTGTTTTGTTTTTGTAAAACCAAGTAGCCTTATTTTGTTTTACTTGAGCAAGGGAAGTGGAGACTGGAGAGCTGGGATAGGAAGGGTAAAATTTCTGAATTCGGGATTTTCTTCTTCAACTGTGGCACTAGATGTGTCTGATGAATACAATTTCTTTAGGGCTTTTGGAGACAGCAAATTCCATGACCTGGAATTAGTATGTTCCGTGGTATATACGGTTGTATATGCTACATGAATGACTAGTATATATGGTTTGAAAGGCAGACAGAAGAAGGTTAAATTGAGAGGAGAGATTCCAGCAGAGATCTAGGGGACCCGGGAGTAGTCGTGGATGGCTAGATTAATGTTATCCTGTGAGCACTAAAGCTGAAGGATTGACGTGGAAATTTCATTCATGGCAAAGGCAGCGAGGAAATCTCCTGCCTTCATCTCCTCAGATTCCGATCATCTCTATCAGTCTCCCTCCCTCTCTTTCTTTCTGCTCAGAGAACATTCAGAGAAGCCAAGTTGAAACACTCAAAGAAATAAAGCGTGCCCAACACCAGCTTTTGATTTCTGCCGCTTCCGTTATTGCTGCTGGGCTGGCAGGAACCCCTCAACATCATCTTCAACCCAGAAAAAACCCACCTCTAAAAGGATCTCTGGAATCCTGCCTTTTCAATCTCCAAATATCACACGCTAATTAAGCAAAATCGCAGTTGCAATGATAAAAGATACAAGTACTGCATAATCCACAAGGTTTCATTAATACTCTCATCTTCACTGTAGTCTTAGCATGTACTATATATTAATTTACATCACATCGGAGAAGCAAAACATGTACAGCACAAGATTAAATAACTTAGCAAGTAGTACCAAGTAACCCCCTGGTAACTTCGTTTGTTGCTTAGCGGATCTTATTCAGACAGCGGTGGAACATGCAGTCCCTTGCGTTGAACGCAAAGGTCCAGTTGGAGGAGTAGACCCAAGAGCCATAACTGCAAAGCAACTAACATTGATTCGGTATCTGCCTGAAACCCAAGTCCCTACCTTCCACCTGATCCTCCCATTAACCCTTAGATTTAGAACTAGTTTTCCAGCAGTCTGATCACGCCCCACTTCGTAATTGAAGGATGGAGCCACAGGCAATCCAGCTCCAACCAAGGATGCTGTTAATAGGTTGCTATCCTGATGTCCTTGGTAGAATTGAGGAAGGGGGGAGTCAACAGTTATCTGCTGACCCTTGTAGGCAGCATAAACTAGTAACTCGTCGTAGTAAATGCCGACTTTTTGATTCGGGTTCTTGGAAAGTAGGGTAAGTTGGATAGAGGAGTTAAGAAGATTAGGACCTGAGAGGCTGAGCTGGTAGATATCAGTCTCTTTGAGAGAGAAATCAGGTTTGGCAGGGCGCAGGATAAGCCAGATGATCAATATTAGTGAGAGAAGTGTGGTGAAGAATGCCGAGAAGGCAAAGAAAAGCTTCTTGGATAGCTTGTGGACGTTTAGTCCTTTCTTGGCACAGTGTTTTGGAGATTCTGTGGAGACTAGAGACATTTGCAGTAGAGAGGGAGAGGGAAGGAGAGAGGATCGATGATGATCGAGAAGAAGAGGTTTACAAGGCTAAGGAAGGCAGGAATGGTGGGGTTAATAAAAGGGAGCGCCGAGATATTTACTTAAGCAGCAATTATTTTGCTCTCTAATTCTTTTGACTGGTTCATATATATATATATAACCCTCTCGATTAATTCACCCTTAAATCTATGGTTATAAATTCAATTAATATGTAAAGAATTCACCTGCACCGTTGGATCATTCAATTCAGCTAGTGCTCCTTCTTTCCCTTAATGTAACGGATCTTATAGTGTATAATCCAAGTCACCAAGACCAAGACATTGTGGGGGCATTGCTATCCTTTTTTCAGAAAAAGCTTTCTGATTTGCTTTTTTTTATTGCCTTGGAAGTCAACAGTACTTTCCTACATGAACTTAGAAATTCAAAAAGTGATTGCAATCTCAAATTTGATAGGGTAAGAGAGAGTTGCTTCTACGGTATTAATTTGTGTCCCCCAACAGATAATATCACCCATAATGTCATTGTTTAATCATGTTCCACCGAGAGTTCATTCATTTTACAATGCCAAGCACAACTCAATGTTGTAGCACTATTATAGCTATGTGAAGGTGGTCTTTTTCCAGGTCTCTGTCACCTTTGAAAATTAAAAACCTACAGCTTCTCCTACGATTCCTATATCACAAGAGCTACTATTTTCAGCTCCAGTGTTATTTTTGGGCAACAATCACAGAAATAGCTAGGAGCATGGAACATCTGATAGGGTTCCCAGTATCTCAGATTTGGAACCTCTATCAGCAGGCTTTAATTACTTTTCTGGTTTATATGGTTTGTATATATATATATATATATATATATATGCATGCTTTTACAAGGGAAGGATCACATAGCTAACATGATGATTGACAGGATAGGATACGTTGGAAACACTTTAATGATAATGGTAAGGAAAGTAAGGCTTTTAACTAATCATAAAAGAGTTTTCAAGTTGTGGGTGTCGTTTGTTTTATTGAGCTGTGCACGGGAAAGAGTTCAAAGAAGAGAAAACATGGAGAATCTCTAAACTTGCTTTTGAGTAGCGGCTGCCATTACTTTTTGCTTGCGAAAAGGGTTGGTATAGTAGAATGTTAGTTGAGAAACTATGGTTAGCGTGTGATGTTTGATGAAATCTCAGCCGTTCGACACTACCTTGCCATGATGATCAGGTAAGCCTTGCATATATGGTGAAGCCATGGGACCTCCTGATTAGGATCCTCAAAAAGAAGAGTTCGTGTTAGAAACCATAGACCCTACTTGCAGAACCCACAAGGCATTAGAGGATTGAAATCAAGGAAAAGAGTAGTTTTAGCGTCCTAGGTTCACTTTTGAAAGGCCTGCAGTTTCGTGTCTTCCAATCACGCAAGAAATGAAGCTGCAGGATGACCCCAGGATCTTAGTGATTTCTCATCTGTTCTTCTTTGCTGGCTCAAACTTGCTTCTTTTCTTTGTTATGGGACCCATTCTGGGCCCGGTATTCATTATTTATATCAGGAAAGATTAAAAAATAAAAAGAAGTGTGGCTTTATTTCTTTGATATTTTGGAGATGAAGGAGGTGCAGATGAGGAGGCTGGTGAAAGTGGCCCCTCGTACTCGTTCACTCTTTAGGGTTCTTCAAAATATAAATATTGGTAGCGTGTTGCGGGTTAATTCTTACATTATTTTTTAATTAAAATAATATATATTTTTATTTGTTTAAAAATATTTTTGATATTAAAATGCTTCCAATAAAAAACCTTAAGTAATCTATCAAGGACTATAAACATAACTTCACTTCTCTTCAGATCGGTAAAGATTTGACATGGTGTTATGCTCCAATCCTGCCTTGCATTCTTTTCCAGGGTGGGGTAACATTATTTTGGATTCTGATATCGCCGGCCGGCACAACCATGGCAGTGCCCCGTGAATTTGGATCGTTTTGAAGCTCCATGTATTCTGTTTTTCTACCTCTGGTATACACCCCGGCATTATCTTCACGTTGAAATACGTCCTTGTCAGCCAGCCATCATCATCCTTCAAAGTGCATTGGCAGAGCCATTTGGGACACGGATTAAAAAAAGAAAGAAAAAAAGCAAGCGAGCAACCTGAATGGCTCTGAGTGCATCTCCAATCCATTAGCCATCAGAAAAGCCATGGCTAAAAAACTATACTTTTAACTTTTCTTTTTAGTTTTATCTTCTTCAACACGCTATTTGAATAGTTAAACAGAGGATTTGGTTTTGTACAGGACGGTCATGAAGGCCTTTTGCGAGATGGGTTTGCTGGATCGGCTGAATTAGAAGGGTTTGAAGCCTGATTTGATTACTTCTAATACTCTCTTAAATGGCCTTTATGCGAATGGAAGGTGTGATGTTGGGGAGAGGACCTGGCAGAGAATGTAGGAAAATAATGTTAAGCCTGATGGCAGGAGATATAATGAGAAGTTGCTTGGATTGGCAATGGAGAAGAGAATGAAAGACGCGGCTAAGGTTGCTGAAGAAATGAAATTGAATTTTGAATCTTTTCCTTGGAATTACCTTATCGTGGAAAAGATTCATTGTATAAATGGATGTGATTTTAAAAAATGATGCATCCGATGGTTGCCGTAGCAGCAAAACCAGTAAAATACAAAATTAAAAAATTAATAATGATAGTGTTGGAGTTTATTAAAAACAACTATTTAATTACCTAAATTATTCATATTAATTGTATAATTATATTATATACAAAATTATTGTATTATATTTAAAACGATACACAAATTATGACTTTTTTAAAGAGTTATTCATTAAAATACATATAAATAAATAAAAACTATTTTATATATTTAACTCTTTGCTTTCTCCCTATCAAACACTGTAGGAAAAAGAGCCTCGTGTAACCCTATCTGAGCCCACAGGAAAAGGAATCACTTGTGATCATTGCCCTGATGTGATGACTGCCATGCTTGCCAGCTGTCCTGGTTACATGCAACAACAACATAATCCATGCAACCCATGTTATTTAGACCCGAACTTGATCTACTTGGATGTTTTTCCAGTAGAAATAGCAGGGATGGAAAGTCACTTGAGAAAACAAATGATTTGACAGAAATTCTTCCAAAACAATGTGGTGAAAGCACATTATTTACCCAGCTTTCTTAAGAGATTCAAAGCTTTCTGCCTGACATTACCTTAATGTGGAAGCAGTCGGTCAAATTAACAAAAAGACTGCTTCATGGAACTATACAAGGGCAGAGCTACTTAGAAAAGCGTGATACTTTAATCAGACCCTTTCCTTCAATTTCCACTCAGTTTTACTCCAGGAGTTGCAAGAAGTCAGTGGCAGACTAAAGTCATCCATCATCTTAATAACTCCTTTCAGATTATAATACAAACAAAAACAAATCGAACTGTTCAGTGCCATTAGGCATCAACCTGTTCAAAATATCTATGTAGTCGAGAAGGCACTTTTACAAAACTATCACTAGCATAATCAACAAATTACAACACCTGTAGTTCAATGGTCTGAAAGATAATATAACAATCAGTCGGAAAAATGGCCAAAGAAACAAAAAAAGAAGCCAGACTTGAAAACCAGGCTAGACGAGGTGGTTGGATCTTGCTGTATTTCAAGACGTGAAGATGAAAAGTTGTTCTTCGTGGAATTTATGGAAGAAAAACCTGTGAGCTACGGAGTTATATCTACAAATCGGCTCAGCATGGAGGTGATGCCAGGAACAACTTCAGACTAACAAGTTGTTCCCTCTAGACTTGAAGGAGCAAAAGGAAGATACAATCAGTGCCCTCTAAGCTATCACTGAATCCACCCTAATCCACTGTAATTACAATCTACTGATCAGTTTCTGTAGGTGAGGGATCAATGTGCATTTGGCGAACAAATTGTCCTTTCACTCTAGGACGCTGCTCAGCAAGTTTTTTTCTGCTCTCATACCGAACCTGCACATAATTTTATATATTTTTTTTAAAAATGACCACATATTTACTATTTTAATTGTGCTGTAGTTAAGTGTTTCTCACTTTGTCACTGTAACCAGACAATAATCAAATCAATGCTAATAGTATTATTACGTTGCTGCAATAGTTGTGAAGATGACAGAAGAGGTGACAACATACCTTCTTCTCATAGCATCTCTCTTTGCGCTTCAAGCGAAACTTAGTTAGAGCTGCTTCTCTTTGAATAGATCTATGAGAATATGAATGTGTGAAAACACCTTCTTCATTCTCAGAAGCAGCCCTGGCAATAGCAACTTGATCAACATTGCTATTGCTTCCAGAAGTGCTTCCATAGCCCAGGCTGTTAAAGTGACTGGCAGCACCATTACATAAACTGCTACTTGCACTCTGATCAGTGGCAGGAGAAATAATTCCTCTATCTTCCAAGGAATCCAATCTGTTTTCTTGCTTTTGTAGAGAACCATTGGTGGAATCATTTGCATGTTGACCTAGTCGATCATAGAGCTGTTCGGAGGTGCTCCCATGATTCAAATGTTGAAATTGGTTCACTTTATAGGTGGGCTCTTGCTGGCAAGCTGAACCTGGACTCATCATTGGTGATAAACCTGATTGTTTGAAAAATATTGGGGGAAGCACGGAGCCATAACTGTTGCATAGATTATTGAATCTTGTTTCTTTAGCTGGAATTTGGATCGGAAACACTTTTTGTCCAGGAGATGAAGTTGCAATTTCAGATTCCTTGGTTTGACCAGCATCGAGAGAGTTATCACTTTTTTGAGTACTTGGTGCTAGACTCAGGTTATCAGAGTTATATACATTAAAATCAATGGATAGTTTTCTGTCATAATTGGTTCCTAATTCCTTCTGATTCCTAGTACTTTCCAGTGCTGAATGTGGAAGCTGTAGAGGCCTGTTAATGTACCTGCAGGAACATCGTTGAATGCATTAGAAAGCAGATGCTACAGGCTATCTCTGTTTATCTCCTGCTAGTTTAGTGACAACTAAAACAAAAGGTGTATCGTGGATACAGTGAACAGAAATAGGAACTCACCTTGTAAAGGCTGAGGCATTAGAATGCTGGAGAGACTGTCTTTCTTCTGTATCTCGAATCTCAAACCCACTTGGATGAGATCTTCTCAAGGATAGATCTAAATGTGGAGAAGAACCAAAGTTGATTTTGACATTATTGAAAGAAGAACTGCGATTAGTAGATGCTCCCATGAAGTCAAAGGCTTCTATATGAGAGTTGGAAAGGGCAACATCGTTGTCACAATTCTCAGTGGCATCGGTTCTTCCATTTCCTGGAGAAATTTCCTTGTCCACATCCATTTTATTAGCATCCTCGTGGGCAGCTGCAGCTGAGCCTAATTCAAGCGACACATACACAGAATGCTAGTTATACTCGACGAGTTTAACAAATATGACAAAGCTAGATGAAATTGTTCAGTATGTTTACCTTCAGCTTCTCTATCATGCAAAAGCAATTTCTGACCCAGATTCACATGCATTTCACGCTTCTGCATGTTCATGTCAGTCAATGAAAATTTGCTCCATACAGGCTGTAAAAATTCCGGTATATTTTCCATGTGGGTGCTCTCAGCTTCCAAGTCTGGCTTTGTACAAGAGCTCTGCAAGAGAAAACAAACATCCACTCTGTAAATGAAACCTCGTGTAGCCAATGAAAACAGGAAGGAAATTTATGCAAAATCATAAACAGGTTTATAAATGATGACATGTATGTCCCAGATGATATATACATCTGAGGTTCTAGAACTATTCAATTAACCCATGAGTCACATTCACCAAAGGATTTGGCATTCTAGATGTGGACAGTGAATCATTTCGTAAGATGAGACTCGTATGGAATCTTAATAAGTCTAGAATAAGCAATTGATACAAGTTAATGACTGGTTAAGAGATGGAGTTCCCATTCAAGTTAAACCTAACAAAGGGTTTCAGTTTAGGCTATAGCAGAAGAATGGGCCCATGTTGTCCAAATAATGTTTTGACATCATGACCTAATTTGAGCAAGTTGTATTTTCCAGCGTTTTCGACTATATAATACAAAATTCACCGCAAAAACATCCGAAGCAGCTCATTTCCATTTAATAAGAAATCTTCACATGCAGCTACTAATAAAAGAAATGTGAATTGGCAGATTGGTAGTTATGCTTTTATTACAGAAGCACGTGAAAGAACAAACTGCATCTCTTTAGAGAGTTCTCATGCCAAGCCATGCACCAAGTAAAGCATATATGAAAGAGTACTAACCTGAGCATCACTCCCTTTCTCTGTTTGCCCTTTACTCCTCAGAAGAGGAGCCATTTCTACACTTGCATGATTGCTGGCAGGACTATTTTCTGAAGTGGCTTCAATCTTATCCTGTCCAACACTGTCCTCTTGGGGACCATTTCCTCCAGCAAGGGACTGAGAATATGGGAACTGGTTAGGGCTCATCTAGAAGGAGAGGTTAATAAAATTCAATTAACATGAAAAGAAGAGGAAATGATATTATCGATTAAGCGCAAAGAACACGTACAGATTGTCTTCTCCATGCATGTTGCCACAAGTTTCTCAGTTCATTTTTCCTTAAAGGCTTAACGAGATAGTCAGCAGCACCTCTCAACATGCATTTATAAACTGTACTAATTGAATCCTGAGTGGACATCACTGCAAAATCACCCAAGAGCATTGATGTAAGCTCCCTTATCACGGGGAATAATTAAATAATTTCAATTCATCAAGAAATCCATTCTTCCTATCGTACTTATGACTGGAATGTTTTTGCAAATCTCATGCTCCATTATAAGAGTAAGAAGAGGATATCCAGATATTGAAGGCAAGTCCACTTCAGTCAATATGAGGTCTATGCCACGTGGCCTTCCTTTCAGTATCTCCCACGCCTTCAAGCCATCAGGAACGCTAACAACTGCTCAGTAGAAGATAAAAAAGAGAAAATATCTCAGTGCTTACAAACGTTATGAAATATTTAGCATCTGGCAAATATTTTAGAACTGAATATATTGTGACATCAAGTGGGGGGAAAAAAAGAAGCCAAAAGGACAGGAACTCTCTCACACCGATAGTCAGGTTTCCTAATGCCTGCAAATTTCTATGTTAGGCCTACCAAAGGTGGGGAGAGCTCTTTGACAATGGCTTCTAGTTGGGCGATAAGGAGGAGTTCTTGTCCTGGTAGTATACATTTTCCCAATATGGCTGCCGCCAGGTATGGCGGCATGTTATTAGCCATGCCGGGAAAGAAGAAGACTTGCTTTTCATCAATAGAAACTCAATAAGATCTAAGAGATAATTATTTTTCTTTTTCAGAACAATTCCTAATTCAAATGACCATGAAGTCTTGTGTTCTATGCAATTTAGGTTCTTTCATATTTTCTAAACTTGGATTACTTATTTTTCCATGGCCAACAAACATCCAATATCCCTACAAATTAAGATTAGACTTGCTTTATGTGGATGTCTATGGGCGAGTTTTCGTTTGTTAGATGCATCAGAACTGATTCAAATCACTTAAACCTTCCAGTTTCTGTAAAATTTGAAATTTTTGTTTCCTTTTTCCCTACATGGCTATCGTTCCAACTTATCCATCAAAATCAGAAGAGCCAGATAACAGAATTAAAAGAAAGAAAGAAAGAAAGAACACAATCCTCGTTATAATAAAAAGATATTTTCCTAATCTCAAAACAACTAGAAATCATGTCAACAAATAACTAGCTTAACAAGAACTTAACCTCAAATCACAAGCTGCACATAACAGTCCTTGTCTTCAGAGGTCAAGTTTAGACCAACATACATGCATACTTAAAGAAAAAAACCTGCAACTTGAGTCCCAAAACCATAATGTTACAAAACGAGACTCGTCATTTCTCCATCAAACAAAACATATATCACAAGCAACCATGCTTAATAAAGGCAACAGAAACAGGAAAACCAACAAGAATTCATCAACTCAAAAAAAAATCACAACTTTTTTTTATAAAAGAGTAACAATTGAACCAGTTTAAGAAACGAGATCAAGCAACTTACCTCTATAACTACATTTCTTAAGAAGAGCAGCGATTATCTGTCTAGTTGAATCATCAGCTTCAACTAACAACACCCTTAACACCATTCTTGGTAAAAAACCCTCCCATCTCACAATTCCATTCAAACCTTCACCTTCTTTCTTATTTTTCTTCTTTTTCTTCACCTCCCCTGTTTCTTCTTTACTCTGTTTCCTCTGTTTTTCCTCTTCTCTTCCACTCCTCTCTTTCACTTCCAATTCGTCACCACTACTAATCACTACCTCCTCCATAACGTTACAATTTCTCCCTACCTCTAAAGTTAACACTTTTTTTTTCGGGAGTGCTTTTCTTGGTCTTGTAGTTTGCACGGGCAGCATAAAACACAGAAAAATCTAGTCCTCTCCTAAAAATTATAAAAATATCTGAAACAACACCACCTCTAATATCATCCCAAGATCCAATGGTTGCGATGCAAATTCCATTCCTACCCCATCTAATCCTACAGTCCACAATTTGTCATCCCTAAAAATATCCAAAATATCTGGATGCCACTAGTGCATGGGTCCATAACTGGACACATCAGCATAAATTTAGCAGTACCAAGTTGTGGTATAATGGTTTTGGATCAGAAGAATGGATGGCTCAATGGGAGGCTTTCGTTTCTTTAATTAGTTTGTTGGGTCAGCAACAAAAAGCGAACAAGCTCCTCACTTCCTCTTAAACTATCTTCTCCTCTGTCAGATATTTCTCTTGATATTTTGCTGGTGTAGGATACTCTTCAGTGCTTCGTGGGCCTGCTAATATGAGCTGGGGTTGCTGAGATATTTATGTCAGTGCTTCGAAGGAGAGAATTGTCATTCATCTCATGGTTAGGATTTCTCCACGTGGAAGGGCATTAAGTGGTGGTGGCTTTCGTCTTTGACATGCCTTTTTCTTTTTAATTTGTATTTATTTAATTGGGTCCTGGTGGCTAAGGGGTGCTCCACGCTCTTTGATCATGAAATCTTGCTTCTACTCGCTTGATTATTGAAGGAAATGGCATCTAAAACAATGAATCCACTATCGATCCATTCGTGGAGTTCGATTTCTCCTCCTACCGTGTTTGCTTTTCATTGGACAATTGGGATTCCCACCCGATGTTTTTCTTCGATTTCCTTGCATGATAAACTAAACTAATCAAGTCATTAGAACTCTCGTGTGTACTTTAATTACCAATCGTCCCCTAGCTTGTACGTGTGTGGCCAATGTTGAAGATGACGTGTGCGTGGTTTGCTTACAAGCTTAGAGATTAGCTAGTGGGATAAGCTGTCCTCACAAAATAAATATAAAAAATGCAAAAGCAATGGCATATGGCCTCTGATATGACCCTTCGTGCCCCCTCCATCCTTTTCCCTCCTCGTATTTTCTTTTCAAGAAGTTGAAACCACAGCTTTAATGGCAGGGCAGCACAGCCTGGAAGCGAAGGGTAAGATTGAAACGTATGGAAATAAGATATGGGCCCAACTCAGAGAGCCCGTTTCCTCTACCAGAATATCCACTAAAGACATGAAAAGATTGAAACGTCTTGGGCTGAGCCTAAGGACTCGGTCCAATCTAGTGGGGACCAAACAAAACCCAACATTGAACATCCATCAGCCAAGAAGATTATTGAATGATTCAACCTCTCCCATTCATGATTAAAGTTTTGATGTCCTTTTTGTTATAGACTTTCCAGATTGTAAATGTAACAAAAATGTTTGTTTTGGTATAGTTAACTGATACAGTTAAGAAACATGTGGAAGACAAGGCAGTTCAAAAACATAGTCATCGTGCAAGGGAAGTTGATGCAAGGTTGTCTGTTAGAGGTGGAGAGTTGGGGATCAGAGAGGAAGATGCCGTGACAATCTATGCAAGTATTGATATGGTGTCTTCGATTATTCAAAGGAGGAAACCAGTTGCATGATCCAATCCCAGGTTCAGTTTTCAAACTAAAGAACTTGCAAGTCCTTCTTCTGGCGTCCATCAATAAATTGACAGCTGAAACTACTTCTGTTTGCTAGCTGCAATCCCTTTCATTCCGACTTGTCCAACAACAGCCCAAGTGGTTCTATACTACAATGTATTGGAAAGAACAGTCAATTATGGAAATTAATATTGCCGTGTTTCCAACAATACTGTTTAGTCAACTAAAGGGACCTACTTGCATAGAAATATTGGGGGGGGGGGGGGAGCAGTTGATTTCCTGGAAAAGAAATACAAGTCCAACAATAACTCGAAAATATGGATTTTCAATATACCCAAGTGGCGAAGACTTGACGTCTAATTAATGCATGGAAAGCTTTGGCTGAAAATTTACATAGTAAAAAGGAGCGTTCACACACTTGCAGAGAAGACGTTCACACACTTGCAGAGAAGATAGAAATTCAATAGCTGTTCCATATTTTGCACCACTAGTCGTTTTTACATAAACAGTGAAACGATAAGTAAGTTAGAGCATTTCTTCTCATTTTTTAACCTGTTTTTTTTTTTTTTAAAAAAATTACTTATTTATAAAATAATTCTTACATATGGACCAGAAACTTCTAATAATAATAGTAACTACAGACGTTGATACTTCTTCCGGTAATAAATTGATAATATTGAAAAGCAGAGTCTTGATTGATTAGTTTGTGTATAGAGATTCAACGATCCAAATATACCGACCGACGGAAATATAGAACTTTAAGAAATAGTTATAGAAGATTTTTAGAGTGTTCTGGTAAGGAAAACAAATGAGGTTTGTTGCTGAAATTACAGCAAAGATGAATATACTGTCATAAACTTTGAAGAAGATACAGAGAGATTATATACAAAGGCATATGGAACCTAAGCTACAATTTGGACAATAACAGGAATAATCCCGTTGGTAATAAATTCTAAATCTGGAGAAATACAATCAGTAAATCCTGTGCACAGTATTCTATTTGACAATTAAGAGCACTGTCTTCAACACTCCCCCTCAAGCTGGATTAAGAGGGTTTATAGATCCAAGCTTGCACAATAGACGATGAAACTGGGAAGATGGCACGGTTTTGATAAACACATCAGCAAGTTGATCACTGGTGCGCACATAATGTGTAGTGATGTTGTTAGATTGAACTTGTTGACGAATAAAATGACAATCAACTTCGATGTGTTTAGTTCTTTTGTGAAAGACCGGATTCTTGGCAATGTGCATGGCAGCTTGATTGTCGCAAAAAAGACTCATCGGACTGACCGATGAACAACCCATATCGGTTAGAAGCCACACAAGTTCACAAGCTGCAGCCGCCATTGCACGGTATTCAGCTTCGGCACTGGAGTGAGCGACAACATGTTGTTTCTTGCTCTTCCAAGACACAAGATTACCTCCAACAAACATGCAATATCCAGTAGTCGAGCGCCGGTCAAGTTGATTTCCAGCCCAATCCGAGTCGGTATAGCCCATTACATTTGTATGGTTGTTTCTGGTCATGACAATTCCGCGACCAATAGTTCCTTTTAAATATCGCAAAATGCGTTTGACCATGCTGAGATGATGTATGGTTGGAGCATGCATAAACTGGTTGACAAGACTGACAGCATAAGTAATATCCGGTCGGGTAATCGTCAGATAAATGAGTTTGCCCACGAGTTGTTGATAATATTTAGGTGAAGGAAGAGCAGTACCTGCAAGAGATAATTTCAGTTTACTATCAACCGGAGTGGAGGAAGGTTTAGTTGAAAGCATACCTGCATCATGAAGCACATCAAGGGTGTACTTACGTTGATTAAGGAAAAAACCTTTCTTAGATGAGGCCATTTCAATCCCAAGAAAATATTTTAAGGGACCAAGATCTGTAATCGGAAATAATTGTTGAAGAGTTTTCTTCAATTGGGAAATAGATTCAATGTTATTCCCTGAGATAATTAAATCATCAACATAAATGAGTACCATCAATTTATCATCATTTTGGAATCGAATATATAAAGAGGAATCTGCAGAGCTTTTGCTAAATCCTAATGTAGCAAGGGCTCCACTAAGTTTTGCATGCCATGCGCGAGGACTTTGCTTTAGCCCGTAAATGGATTTATGGAGTTTACATACCAAATTAGGGTTGGAGCTGGACGAGTGACCAGGAGGAAGCTTCATAAACACTTCTTCTTCAAGATCCCCGTGTAAAAAGGCATTTTTTACGTCCATTTGCGATAAGAACCATCCATTATTGACAGAAACAGATAAAAGAACTCTTACCGTGGTCATTTTTGCAACAGGAGCAAATGTCTCCTTGTAATCAACACCAAATTCTTGGGTATACCCTTGAGCCATTAGACGCGCTTTATAGCGATTGACAGATCCATCTGAGTTGAATTTTGTCTTGTATATCCATCGACTGCCAACGGCGTGTTTTCCTTTGGGAAGGGGAACTAGACTTCAAGTATTATTGTTAGCTAGAGCTGTTAGTTCCTCTTCCATAACTTTTCGCCATACCAGGTGAGATTGCGCTTCAGCGAAATTGCGAGGCTCATGATCATTGGATATTGCTGACAAAAAAACAGAATACAAAGGTGATAATTTTGAGTAATCCAAATAATTTGAGACAGGATACCTGACTGCATAAGCTGCATAGTCTTGAAATTTGGGGGGGCACTATCGCGTTCTGGGAGGATTGCGTCTTGGAGCTGGCACTTCATCTGGCGAATGTGGAGACATAGGTTCTAGAGGTATGATAGGAGATGGAGGATCGTCAACCGGGATGTCCGCTGGAGTAATGGGCCTAGTGGGCCTAGGCAAGTCGAGGCTGCAGATCTCTGCGCTGGGAAGAGGAACTAAGTCTTCCAAGGACTCCCCCTGAGTTGGATCAGTGAAATAAGGAGTGGTTTCTGCAAATCTAACATCCCTGCTGACATACAATTTCTGGCTAATGTTATCATAACATTTGTACCCTTTCTTGGTATGGGAATACCCTAAGAAAATGCACTGGAAGCTCGCGGGTCAAGTTTGTCACGTTGATTGGTGTGCAGGTGAACAAAACATTGACACCCAAAAATCTTTAAGTGCGAGGTATTGGGAATTTTACCTGCAAAATTTCAAGAGGATACTGGAAAGCCAATACTTGACTGGGTAAGCGGTTAATAATATAGGTAGCCGTAAGAACTCCATATGACCAAATTTTTTTTGGAACATTCATTTGAAGCATTATGGCTCTAGTTTTTTCTAATAAATCCCGATTTTTGCGTTCAGCAATCCCATTTTGTTGGGGAGTATTAACACAACTAGTTTGATGAAGAATTCCAGTAGAATTTAAATAATTTTCCATAGCATGAGATGTAAATTCTGAACCATTGTCAGATCGAAAATTTTTAATATGTGTGGAAAATTGAGTAGAAACTAGTTTGTGAAAATCTTTAAAACAATTAAAAACTTCAGTTTTTGATTTTAATAAATATAACCATGTAACTCTTGAAAAATCATCGATAAATATGACAAAATATTTAAAACCATCAATTGACATGGAAAAAGGTCCCCATACATCTGAATGAATCAGTTCAAAAGCCTGAGATGCTTTGGACAGAGATAATTTAAATGGAAGTCTACTGGATTTGGAAAAATGGCACGTCTCACACTCATACGTTCTTTTTGACAAATTTGGTTTAATTTTTGCGAGGACGTAATCGGATGCATGTGCCAGACGAAAATGCCATAACTGATGATCATTGATCGGAGAATAAAAGGCTTGTAATCCTTTCGGAACTTCAGAATCACAAAAAAATAGAGACCATTCAAATGAAATCCTTCACCAATCTTCTGTTTGGTGTGATGGTCCTGAAAAATCACCTTAAACGGAGTAAATATAACATCACAATTAAGAGCAATAGTTAACCTTCGAACATATAATAATTGAAATGGAAATGAAGGTACATATAAAATATCGGAATTAATTGTTTTTGACGCAATTTTAATTTTGCCCTTGCCTTTTACTGCTGCCGTAGATCCATTTGCAATTGAAACAAAAGATGATATTGGAAAGGGAGTAAAATCATGGATTTTGTCTAAATTATGTGTCATGTGATCACTAGCACCCGAATCCACTACCCATATATCATGCAATTTACTTAATTCTAAGGCAGTTAAAAGTGCAATATAAATACCTTCAAATTTCTCATCATCTTCTCGGGAAAAATGCCCGGATAAGTCATGGAATTTCTCATCATTTTCTCGGGTGAAATGCTCGGACAAATCACAGTTTGAAGAAGTGGTCATTAACGCTGCACGTGTGGATGGTTCTCCACGGGTTCGGGTTGAAGACCCACGGGTGGGTAACCCACCAAAGCTTGATAAAAACGCAGCACTGTCACCTTGCCTTGGCAACCCACCATTTTCACGGGTTTTTAACCCATCGAAATGGCTGAGCAAGGCACTGCCTTCTTCGGCTAAAAATCCTTCACCTCCCTGAGTTCTCTTCTCCAAAAAACTGGCAAATTCGTTTAGCAACGACATAGGGCTAGAATTCATGGGTTCTGTGGCCGCTAGATTTGCCTTAAATTTTCCAAATTTTCGGTGACCCATTGAGTTCATGGTCTGCCGATTTTGCTTCAACTCAGGGTGAAGACTCCAGCAGCGATCAATGGTGTGACCCATTGAATTACAGTAAGAGCATTTGATATTAGGACGCTTACCTTTGAAGAATCCTTTCTCGGCAGTGTGTTGGGCATCACGAGCATCAACTGCTTTGAAGTTCACTTTGTCTGCAAATGGATGGGCAACACAAGCATGGGAGTCAGCGAATTTCAATGGGTTTTCACGGGGCATTACCTTTCGCCTGATTTCTTCACGCTGGATTGTTGCACAGACGCTCTTTAAGGAAGGGAGTTAATCGTTCATCAATATGTGGCTCCGGAGGTCTTCAAATTCTGGCCCCAAACTGGCCAACAATTGGAAGATTTGATCTTCTTCCTTGCGATTGCGTAGCACTTTTGGGTCAATTGAATGAGGTCTATAGATTTCTAATTCGTTCCACAAACTTTTTAATTTACTTAGCAATTGCACAAACGGCTGACCATTTTGATGAACACTGGTGATGTCCTGTTGAATTTGGAATATGTGAGCGGAATTGTTTTGATTGCCATACATCTCTCTCACGGCTTCCCAAAGTTCCAAGGATGATGGGTAGTAGCTGAACATCTCAGCTAGGTTTCGGTCCATTGAATTTAACATCCAAGACATCACCATTTGATCCTTGGCTAGCCACTGTTCGAAGTCAGGGGAGCTGCTGTCAGGTGCCTGTTCTTTACCGTTGATGAATCCCAGCTGTGACCTGCCTCCAAGAGCAATGGTCACTGCTCTTGACCATGGTAAGTAATTAAAACCATTTAACAATACCGTAGTCATTTTCTGAGATTGATTAGCATCACTGTCGATGCTTGTATAATTGACAACCTTTTGTTTGTCTGTGGATTCTTGAGAATCCATGTTTAACAGACAGTGATAGACGAGAGAGAAGAAAAAAATTCAGAACAAGTCTGTAGGATCACTGCTCTGATACCATGAAGATTTTTAGAGTGTTCTGGTAAGGAAAACAAATGAGGTTTGTTGCTGAAATTACAGCAAAGATGAATATACTGTCATAAACTTTGAAGAAGATACAGAGAGATTATATACAAAGGCATATGGAACCTAAGCTACAATTTGGACAATAACGGGAATAATCCCGTTGGTAATAAATGCTAAATCTGGAGAAGTACAATCAGTAAATCCTGTGCACAGTATTGTGCACAGTATTCTATTTGACAATTAAGAGCACTGTCTTCAACAGTTATATATATCAAAAACATAAAAGAAACTTCAACATAACTATATCAAATGAAAAAACACAACATGAAACATCAATTGTTAACCATTTCAAACCTCTTTTCTGTAAACATAAATATAGAACAACCATGAATAAAAAAGAACGGAATTAACAGAATCATCGATGGAATATACCGACAAAATCATCAATAAAAAATACCAACGGAATATTTCATCAATAATTTTGTTAGTATATATAATTCAGAGGGAATCATCGATGAAAGGTTTCTGTTCGTGGGGTTGTTGGGGAAAAAATCACAAATAAAAATTACATGAAATTAGTGATAAATATTTCCATTGGTAAAACTATTTATTTGGTAGTGTTACTCTAATGAGAAATGGATTATATAAACTGTATTTATTGTTAGCACATACCCTTTTTTCTGCAGATGCAAATATGCATTACCTAAAATTGTAAATGAACTATATATTAATAGTCAGAATAATTTGCTCAAAAAATGTCAATTATGGAAATTAATATTGCCGTGTTTCCAACAATACTGTTTGTCAACCAAAGGGACCTACATGTATAGAAATATTTGCATTGTCATTAATCCAACCAAATATCTCCACCAATTAATATTGTTTAGTCCACAATATTGTTTATCCACGTGACGAAGACTTGGAGGTCGGGGGGGAGGAGCAGACCAAATGAAGATTGATTTCCTTGTTGATGCTGGATTTTCAAAAAACGTGGGGAAAAGACATACAAGTCCAATCGAAAATCTGGATTTTCAATTACCCACCTGGCGAGGACTTGACGTCTAAATTAATGCATGAAAAGCTTTGGCTGAGCAGCTCACAGAGAAATTTAGTACCTGTTTCTCATTGTTTTTCAAAAATATTTTTTAAAAAATTTAAATATTTAAATTATAAATTTTAATATTTTTAAATTATTTTAATGTATTAATATTTAAAATATTTTTTTTCAAAATAAAATAAATATTACTTTGATATATTTATTAAAAAAACACTTTAAAAAATATTTTAACCACACTCTAAAACAACTACTTAATTAGTAAAAAAGTAGCGTTCATACACAGGCAGAGATGATAGAAATTCAATAGCTGTTTGGAATTGTGATCCATATTATTTTTTTATTTAAAAAAAAAATATTTTATATTATTATATAAAAATAATCTAAAATTACAAAAAAAATAATATAAAATAAAACAAACAAGCCGGATTTAGAGCTTGTTTTGCACCGTGTTTAAATGCTTTTCTGAAAAATATTAAAAAATATATATTTTTTTTTAAATTAACTTTTTAATGTTTTTAAATAATTTGATATAGTAATGTTAAAAATCATTTTTAAAAAATTAGAAAATAATTCATTGCAGCAGGAAAAGGTAACGAAAAGTAAGGTAGAGCATTTCTTCTCATTTTTTATCCTTTATTTATTTATTTATAAAATAATTCTTACATATGGACTAGAAATCTTCAAAGAATAATAGTAACTACAGACGTTGATACTGATTCCGTTAAATAAGGTAGTCTTTGGGAGCGTTTTTAAAAACAGTTATTTTTTATTTTAAATTAAAAATTTGTAATGTTTTAAAATTATTTTAATTTCAAAATTAATTTTTAAAAAATAAAAAAATATAACTTTAATATATTTTTTTAAAAAAAATACTTTAAAAAATAATAAGAATTCAAACAAGGTACTGAATTGATAAGTTTGAAAAGCAGAATCTTGATTGATTGGTTTGTGTTATGTATAAAGAGCGCTCATGCCAATCTTTATTTCTCATCTTTCGTGCAACGTTCCAAATATACTTTGAATCCTCAGAAGACAACATGGGGTTTTATTTGCTATCCCTCTCTCAATTTCTCTCTTCCATTTTGTTTCTCTGCCATTTTCAGACAACAATTTCATCCTCAAATTACTCCTCTCCATCTCATTCCTGTGCTCATGACCAAAGTCTTTCTTTGCTCCAATTCAAAGCATCCTTTTCCATCAATAGCTCTGCTTCAGGGTATTGCCAGCATCTCAAGACAGAGTCGTGGAAAGAGGGTACAGATTGCTGCTTGTGGGATGGGGTCACTTGTGAAATGAAAACAGGGGTTGTAACTGAGCTTAACCTTGCTTGCAGCTTGCTTTATGGTACCCTCCATTCCAACAACACCCTCTTCTCCCTGCGTCATCTTCGAAAGCTCGACCTCTCCGACAATCATTTCAAAAGCTCCTATATTTCTTCTCAATTTGGCCAGTTTTCCAATTTGACACATCTTAACCTCAGTTTCTCAGTCTTTGCAGGTCAAGTTCCATCGGAAATCTCACTTCTCTCCAAATTGGTTTCACTTGATCTCGCTGCAAACGAAAATGTTAGTCTAGAACCAATTTCTTTTGACAAGCTTGTTCAAAATCTAACCCAGCTTAGAGAACTCCATCTAAGTTGGGTAAATATGTCGTTGGTTGCACCCGATTCCTTGATGAATCTGTCTTCTTCTTTGTCATCACTCAAACTCTATTCCTGTGGATTGCAAGGAAAACTCCCATCCTCAATGAGAAAATTTAAGCACCTCCAGTACTTAAATCTCGGAGAGAACAGTTTTTCCGGTCCAATTCCATATGATTTTGAGCAACTCACTGAGTTAGTTTTACTTGTTCTCTCTGGAAACGAAAATGATTATCTAAGTCTAGAACCAACTTCTTTTGACAAGCTTGTTCAAAATCTAACTCAGCTTAATAAACTCCATCTAAGTTTTGTAGAAATGTCATTGGTTGTACCCAATTTCTTGATGAATTTGTCTTCTTCTTTGTCATCACTCACACTCTATTCATGTGGTTTGCAAGGAGAATTCCCATCTTTAATGACCAAATTTAAGCACCTCCAGTACTTAGATCTTAGGTACAACAATCTTACAGGTTCAATTCCATATGAATTTGGGCAACTCAGTGAGTTGGTTTCAATTGATCTCTGTTACAATGACTATTTGAGTGTAGAACCAAATTCGTTTGACAAGATTGTTCAAAACCTAACCAAGCTAAGTGGACTCCGTTTGGGTTATGTAAATATGGATTTGGTCATACCAAATTCCTTGGCGAATTTGTCCTCATCTTTGTCAGGTCTAGCCCTTTGGGGTTGTGGATTGCAAGGGAAGTTCCCAGGTAACATCTTTCTCCTACCAAACCTTCAAGTACTTGATTTGACATACAACGAACACCTCACTGGCTCTTTTCCTTCATCCAATGTGAGTAATGACCTCCAGTTACTGGGTCTCTCTCGTACGAGAGTTTCAGTTGATTTAGGAAATGACTTCTTCACTAATCTAAAGTTGTTGGGAGTTCTGGTTCTGAGAGACTGCAATATCCTAAGGTCAAATCTAACTCTGATTGGTCATCTCACACAGCTCACTCGTTTAGACCTCGCAGGTAACAATTTAGGCGGTCTGATTCCATCATCGCTTAAAAACCTTGTGCAACTCAATTCCTTGTATCTCGAGAACAATAATTTTTCAGGTCAGATTCCAGATTTTTTAAGTACCTTGACCCAACTTGAAAATTTACGTTTATCTGACAATCATCTTATAGGAACTATCCCTTCTCAAATAAATACACTTTCATTGAAACTGTTTGATTTGAGAAACAACCACTTGCATGGTCCAATCCCAAGTTCAATTTTCAAACAGGAGAACCTGGAAGCCCTTGCTCTTGCATCCAACAGTAAATTAACAGGTCAAATTTCATCTTCTATTTGCAACTTTAAGTTCCTTCGACTCCTTGACTTGTCCAACAACAGCTTCAACGGTTCTGTACCACAATGTTTAGGGAACTTTAGCAACTCTCTCTCATTTTTGAATCTTGGCATGAATAACCTTCAAGGCACTATCTTTTCAACATTTTCAAAAGGGAATAACTTGGCATATCTCAACCTAAATGGCAATGAATTGGAAGGGAAAATACCATCATCTATCATCAACTGTGCAATGTTGGAAATTCTTGATCTTGGCAACAATAAGATTGAGGATAAATTCCCCTATTTTCTAGAAACGCTTCCAGAGCTGCATGTTCTTGTCCTGAAGTCCAATAAACTTCAGGGTTTTGTGAATGGTCCGACTACTAATGATTCCTTCCCCAAATTACGGATTTTTGACATCTCCAGCAATAATTTGAGTGGACCATTGCCAACAGAGTATCTCTATAGTCTTGAAGCACTGATGGCCTATGATAAAAAATCAGCTTACATGATGGCAAGAAATTACTCTGACTATGCCTATTCCATAAGAGTGACATGGAAAGGGTTTGAAATTGATTTCCAGAAAATCCAAAGCGCTCTTGGAATACTTGATTTTTCAAACAACAATTTCACCGGAGAGATTCCAAAGTTGATCGGAAAGCTGAATGGACTCCAACAACTTAACCTCTCTCATAATTCCCTTAGAGGTCAAATTCCATTATCATTAGGAATGTTGTTCAATCTGGAATCATTAGATCTATCTTCAAATTTGCTTACTGGAAGGATTCCACAGCAGCTGGCATTTATAACATCTCTTGCGGTCTTGAACCTTTCGCATAACCAGCTTGAGGGGGCCATACCTAGTGGAAAACAGTTTAACACGTTTAATGCAAGCTCATTTGAAGGAAACTTGGGTTTATGTGGATTTCCAATGCCAAATTGCAATAGTAGCGAGGCACCAGCATTGCAGCCATCAAACTTTCACGATGGAGATGATTCAACATTCTTTGCAGATGGATTTGGATGGAAAGCTGTGGCAATAGGGTATGGATGCGGGTTTGTGTTTGGAGTCACAGTGGGATACGTTGTGTTTAGAACAAGAAAACCAGCATGGTTTCTGAGATTGGTTGAAGATAAATGGAATCTGAAGGCAAGAAGAACGAAGAAGAATGCTCGTAGAAATGGTGTGAGATGAAACTAAACAACGCAGCTAGTAAAATGAAGTAAGTTCTGCAAGCATTGACATCTTAAAGTTTTATGTGCAAGAGTTTATGCTATTTTTTCTGTGCTATTTCCTTTGATTAGTCTTTTCTTTCTGATCCATTAAATCCATGGCTATAGTTGTATGTTTCTTTATTGCAGTGAAGTTTCGAATAAACATTCTCGCTACCTTACAAGATACCAAGTGGAGGTGACATGAGAAGAACGCTAGAGTGGCAGATTTAGAGAACTGGCTTCCTCTTTCATCGTACTTTTGTTTTCCTTCATGGTTGTGTTTTAATTATTTTTATTTTCTAGTCTCTTTCGTCGTACTTTTGTTTTCATTCGTGGTTGTGTTTTAATTTATTTTATTTTCGAGTCATTTAGTTTGCGCCTTTTCTTTTCTTTTCTTTTTTCATGCGAGGTTTGGGTGTTACTTCTATTTTCTTAAGAAAAAAAAGAGCCAATGCATGCAGCAGTTAACGTTGACTAGAAAATCCTGCTTGATTTTAAGGGTTTTTAAAAAAGACAAAAAAAGGACGCAACCTTGCACGTTACATGGAAAAGATATTCAAATTGAGAAATAAATACATCAATGTGTTTGTAACTTAACTTGCGAAGGAAGTCTAGTGACAATATCACGAAGCTTCAGTGCTTTATTCTCACACAACTGTTCTTACAAATCATCAGCATAAATAAGAACTGAAATCTTCTCAAAAGCAAGCAACTTAGAGCACCATTTATAGAATCAATAACATGTTGAAGAAGAAACCTAGAATGCCATTGAATCAAACAGCTGAAGGAAACACTTGGTGCAATGATTCAGTTCTTGCTAGAAAATTACCATAGAGGATGCTTCAAAATCTATCCATTTCCAAACAACTGCAAATATCCATCTCTGAACAGTGTGCTCAACGTAAAGATGAATCTAGCTAATTCCTATCTTTTTGGTCATGAGAGAACAAGCATGCCATAGTGAGATAACAATAGCCAAGTAGATGCTTAAGATGAGATAACAATTACCTTATATATCTTTTCTAAAATAAGTTGCACTTTTATTTTTAAATATATCAAATGTGTTTAATGTGCTTATAGGCTAATTAAGACAATGTTCTTGGAAAAAAAACATGAAGAACAAATGAAAAATATTCAACTTGAACCCAACAACATGGCTCTTAAACCAAAGACCAAATATGGATACATGTTGAAAATCTTGCAAAGATAAAAAAATCTAGCATTCATTCACTTTAATTATCAAAGAATCATCATGATTTGCCCAAAATAGCAACAAAGAGGTGAATATATCATTTGTTAATCAAATCTCTTTTCTATGCTTTATATATATATATATATATATATATATATATATATATATATATATATATATATATATAATAAAAGACAACAATAGAAGGTCATTGATTAAGGACCTGCATTTGGATTAACAATATATAACTAGAATAATTACTCTTGGTTTGGTTTTCTTCTAAAGGTTTTACAACTCACAAGCTTACCCTCCTCTTTCTAATCTTAGAAAACTTGTCTTAGTTTCCTAGAATTTTTCCCTTATTCTAATGATTAATATATTCTTTTTGTATCTCTTTTTCTTTTCCTCTTTTTTTTTTCTTTGATATCGAAGGAGGTATATCTAGGGTTTTTGCTCGCACGCGCGCACACACATATATATATTCTTCCCTAATTATACAAATATAAATTTAGATCATAATTAAATCCTTCGATTTAATATTCAAATAGTAAAATCATTACAATAAAAAAAATCATCATAATTCTCACAAAGCTTAACTAAAACATCCATTTTATTTAAACAAAAGATGGAAGCCTTATACATGTCAACATCAATATAACCCATTGAAGTCATTAACTATGTCCTTCCTGAAATAGTTAATCAAATTTTCTTCTTATAAATCCACTCATATGCCTACGTCAAATTTTCATTACCATCATTTGCTTCCATTCTCGGAACAGATAATCAAATTTCTTGTTATTGTCAATATCAATGTTCTGCACTAATATTATTAACTTTCATAATGCTTCACTGTCCTCTGTTCTTTAGGGGATATATCTCCTCCACGTGGAGTGAAGCAAGCTATGGAGATGCAGGCAGAAGCAGAACGTAGAAAGAGAGCTCAAATTCTTGAGTCTGAAGGTAGTAGATGTAGTTTAATTTTTCATTTTTACCTCAGCTTAATTACACTCCACTTTAATCAAACTTTGTTGTAAATGACTGCATGCATCATTTTTATCCATTTGTACAGAATTGCCATGCCATCTTGTCATGCATAGTCGTTTTCCACCGCTCCTTTTCATCACTTTTTTTTAGCCTCGTATCTTTGCTACTACATATTGCAGTCACTTGTATTCACCTATCATATCTATAAATCTTGTTATGCTTGGCTAAATCATTGCAGGCAACCTTTTTTAGAACCATTTGTTCAATGTCTTGAGGCATTGCAATATTTCTTCATTTGCCAATCCATTACTCATCTTTTGTATTGATTATTTTTAACAGGAGTGAGACAGGCCACTATTAATATTGTTGATTACAAGTTTCATTGGAGATGGTTGTAACTTCTCTAGCATTGTTTTGTAATAGAACTCGTTTTACTTCTTTAATGTTTATCATCCGATTGCCATCATTTCTTCATGGAAACTCCCTTCTTCAACAGGAGAGAAACAAGCTCTCATTAACAAAGCACAAGGTTAGCTTTCTCATGTCTCTCTGCTGTGCAATAATCAATTGGTGCTCCTCTGTTTCATTTTCTAGACCCATCATCCATTCTAAATCAGTAGTTAACCAAACAAAAATCATGAGGTGATATGATGGCTTATCTTGTTACAGTTATTTTGTAGGCAGCTAATCACATTCTTCTATCAATCCTTGTCTTTTGTATTTCCTTGTGTTTATGTGCAATGATCCACTGGTTATGATTGGTTTCATTGGAGATGGCTGTAGCATCTCAAGTATACTTTTTAAACAAACCTCATGATGTGAGAACATATTTGTTATAATATGACTTTTCATATCTGTTGAAGCTCTTACATGGCAGTGCCGATACCTAGTTGCACTTAAAATAGGTTTGCTCTTACTTTGAAGAGAATTAAATTGCTGAAATATTGTGTTTATTCATGAAGTATTGTTTACATATTTATACAAGGATTGTGAATATGCAATCCTAATTTGTAGCCTACAGCTTCGGCTAATTGAATGTAAAATAGGAAAGAAAGTAAAGAGTATCATATTACAATTCTAATCCCCTTATTCAGTGCAATCTTCTTTAACACTCCCCCTCAAGTTGGAGTGTATGTTTATGACACCCAACTTGTTGAGTGGCACTTCAAACTGAGTCGAGCTTAGAGGCTTAGTAAACAAATCAGCCGGTTGATCAGTGGTTCGTACATAGGCTGTTGTTATCATTCCTTCTTGGACCTTTTCTCGTACCAAGTGACAGTCAATCTCTATATGCTTTGTTCGCTCATGGAATACCGGATTTGAAGCAATGTGCATTGCAGCCTGATTGTCGCAAAAGAGTATGACCGGTTGTGTGTGGTTTATCTTCAGATCTTTCAAGACATTTTTCAACCATGTAATTTCACAACAAGTGGTGGCCATGGAACGGTACTCCGCTTCTGCACTTGATCGTGACACAGTGTTTTGCTTCTTTGTCTTCCAAGAAATTGGTGCTTGGCCGAGTAGGATGCAGTAACCAGTAATTGACCTCCTTGTATCAATACATCGAGCCCAATCAGCATCACAGTATGCTCGTAATTGTAACGATCCAGGGGAAGGTAACAAGATTCCCTGTCCAGGGGTGTGTTTGATGTATCTGAGCACTTTGTGTGCTGCTTCAAGGTGTGGCTGCCATGGTTTATCCATGAATTGGCTTAATACATGCACCGCATATGCCAAATCGGGTCTCGTGATGGTCAAGTAGATTAATCTACCCACAAGTCGCCTGTATGAGGATGGTTCATCTAACAGCTCTCCATTGTTCTGTGTGAGGGACAGGTTGTGTTCTACTGGGAACCGTGAGGGTTTAGCACCCAAGAAACCAGTGTCCTCTAATATCTCCAGTGCATACTTCCGTTGGCACAGTGTAATGCCGTGCCTTGATCTTGCAACCTCTATCCCCAGGAAATATTTGAGCTGTCCCAAGTCTTTAAGTTTGAATCTTTTGGCAAGGAATTGTTTGGTTTCTTCAATCTCCTGCAAATTGTTGCCTGCCAATATCACATCATCAACGTAAACAAGTAATGCAGTGAAATTACCATGGTGGTTTCGGACGAACAATGAGTAATCTGACAGTGATTGGCTAAACCCAGCGGCTTTGAGACAGGTTGATAATTTCAGAAACCATTGCCTGGATGCCTGTTTGAGACCATACAGGGATTTATTCAATTTGCACACACGATTCTCCCCCTTTCGGCCGAAACCAGGAGGCAAGCTCATATACACTTCTTCACTCAAATCACCATGCAAAAACGCATTGTTTACGTCTAGCTGGTGAAGGAACCATCCCTGTAATGCTGCAACACTAAGAAGTAAACGGACGGTGACCAACTTTTCCACTGGAGCAAAAGTTTCCCTGTAGTCTATCCCTTCAATTTGGCTGTACCCTTTCGCCACTAGGCGTGCTTTGTATCTCTCAACTGTTCCCTCAGGTGTGAGTTTGATTTTGAAGACCCACTTACAACCGATCGGTCTTTTGTGAGGAGGCAGGGGCATGAGTGTCCATGTGTTATTGGCTTGCAGTGCTTCAATTTCATGTCTCATGGCGTCACGCCATTTTGGGTCTGTAATTGCTTGGGAGAAGCTTGTGGGTTCTTTAATGAGGGAAAGATTGGTGGTGAAGTTTTTATAAGAAGAAGAGAGATTAGCATATGACAAATAATTTGAAAGGGGATGAGCAATACCTGAGGACTGGATGTTGCTCGTGGAAGATGAAGGTACAGGTCTGACAGGGAGGGCCGCTTCAACATGGAATTCCTGCAAAAAAGATGGTGTTTTAGTAGGTCGGGTGCTGCGCCGGGGCTGTGGTGTGTTGGCAGGGATGAATTGAGGTGATGAAGAGATGGTTGTGGGCTGGTTTGAATTAATCTCATGGTGTGGGCTCTCTGGACTTGAGTCATGGGCTCTATGGATTGGGCTTTCTTGTGGGTTGTCTGCTGGGTTTGGTGGATCGGTGTGCTGTGAGGCTCGGTCTTCAAAGAAGTGGGCTGGATTGATGGGTTCGGACACGGGATAAATGCAATTTGGTGAGAAAGGGTTACTGGGTGGATGTGCAGCGGAATGAGGAATATTTTGAAAAGGAAATTTGTCTTCATAAAAAATGACATCTCTTGAGACAAAGACCTTTTGAAAAATAGGATCAAAAACCCGATAACCTTTTTGACCGTGAGGATACCCAAGAAAGATGCAACGCGTTGCGCGAGGGTCAAATTTTGAGGGTTTTTGTGCATGTGTGGAGACAAAGCACAAACAACCAAAAACCCTTAAATGAGAAAAATGAGGAATTTGATGAAACAATTTTTCATATGGTGTTTTGCCATGAAGAATAAAACTTGGCGTTCTATTTATAAGATATGTTGAAGTAAGGATTGCATCCCCCCAAAACTGTTTAGGCAATCCGGCTTGGATGAGTAAAGCACGTGCCATATTAAGCAAATGTCTGTGTTTGCGTTCAACAACACCGTTTTGTTGTGGTGTGTTGACACAACTAGACTGATGGACAATTCCTTTGAGAGTATAGAAAGCATCAAGTTTGAATTCATGACCATTGTCGCTACGTACAATTTTGACTTTTGAGTTGAATTGTGTTTCAGCCATGCAAATAAATTTAACAAGAAGTTCCCTTGTGTCAGATTTTTGTTTCATCAAATAGACCCATGTGCAACGCGTAAAATCATCTACTATAGTGAGAAAGTATTTTGCACCAGTAAGAGAAGCAATTTTATAACCACCCCAAATGTCGACATGTATCAAATCAAAACATGCTTTACTAGAAATGGAACTTAAAGAAAATGATGACCTTGTTTGTTTTGCTAATGGACAAATCAAACACTTGTCTGTATCACAAGATTTATGCTTGGAAAAAGGGAGTAATTGAAAAACTTTGTTTGAGGGGTGTCCAAGGCGTTGATGCCAAAGACTTGAGTTCAAAATTTGGACGGAATTACATGTTGCTTTCTTGATTTGCTCTAGGTAGTAGAGCCCCCCTCGTTCAGATCCCATCCCAATCATCTTCCCCGAGCGTAGGTCCTGTATAACACAAAATTGTCTTAGAAAGATTGTTATGCAAGATGAATCCCAAGCTAATTTACTGATGGAAATTAAATTGAGCCGAAAAAGTGGTACACATAGGACATTGTCGAGGGTAAAATTGGGAGAGAAGACAATTTGTCCAATGTGAGTGACAGAAGCTAATGACCCATCTGGCAATTCAACTGTATAATTTTCAACCCTTTTTGACTGTGTGAGCAGGTTGGGATTACAGACCATGTGGTCTGTAGCACCGCTGTCCAAAATCCATGTATTGGTTTTGCCATTATAAATAAGTGAAAAAGCTTTACCTGCCAATTCCTCATGGTTTGAGGGATTACCGACTTGGTTGGCCATAGAAGTTTTATTTCTATTCAACATCTGCAAAATTTGTTTGCACTCGTCCTGCGAGAACGGGAAGCTAGGCGTTGTCATCCTTCTGTCGGTTGCGTGTGTTGCAACTTGATTGCCTCTTGAGGGATTTCCTTGCTCACCTTCCTGTGAGGCTCTCTTGCGGCAGTAATCAAAGGTGTGCCCTTTCCAGCCACAGAATGTGCACTTAAGATGTGCACGACAATTCTTAGTGTTATGGTTTGTTTTGTTGCACTTTCCACATCGCATGCCTCTCCCTTCTGTCTCAAATCCATGGCTCTGGTTCTTCACTGCAAAGGCAGCCGCTTCTGGTAAGTTGGGCATTTTTCCATTAGACATCTCTGCCTGTCTCTCTTGCCGGAGAACAAGGGAACATGCCTTGTTTACAGTGGGTAATGGTTCCAGTAACAAGATATTGCTGCGCACAGTTGTGTATGAGTCATTCAGACCCATTAGGAACTTCATCGTCTTCTGGGTTTCTATGTAAGAAACGGTGTTCTTCATTGTTCCACAATCACACACCGGGATCGAGTAAAGTGCATCTCTTTCGTCCCAAAGACTTTTCAATTTGGTGAAATAGGAGCTTACAGTCATGTTGCCCTGTGTGCAGTCATGGATTTCGTTCTCGATGTGGAAGAGATGAACAGTGTTTACATGGGAAAATCGCTCTTGAAGATCAAGCCACATCTGACTCGCATCTCTGCAATGGATGACGCTGCTGGCAATTTCTTTTGTCATTGACCCAAGAAGCCATGTTTTAACCAGATCATTGCAGTGTTTCCATTGTTGCAATTCTTCAAGTTGATCTTTATTGGGTTCTTTGATTGACTCATCAACCAAGCCAATCTTGTTCTTGACCGTTAAGGCCATTCTCATCGACTGAACCCATGTGCTATAATTGTCTTCTGCCAACAATTGTGATACAAGAATTATTCCAGGTTGATCTGCATGATGGAGATACAGAGGATGATTGGGATGTTCCCACTTTGGTTTTGAAGACATGCCTGTGTCGGTTGCCTTCTCAAGATTATCCCCCATGGCTGTGTTGCTAGGGTGATTTTGTGTTTAATTGGGTTTTTCAGATTGATGCTCTGATACCATGAAGAGAATTAAATTGCTGAAATATTGTGTTTATTCATGAAGTATTGTTTACATATTTATACAAGGATTGTGAATATGCAATCCTAATTTGTAGCCTACAGCTTCGGCTAATTGAATGTAAAATAGGAAAGAAAGTAAAGAGTATCATATTACAATTCTAATCCCCTTATTCAGTGCAATCTTCTTTAACATACTTCGCTCTTCTAGGCATCAGGATTGTTTAGCATTGGATGCTCTAGTTTTTCATTTTATAGACCCATTAGCTACTCTACAATATTTGATAACCAAGCAGACTTGATCAGGCAATATTATGGCTCATCTTTATATAGTTCTCATGATATTTTAGGTGAGGCTGAAGCCATCATTGCCAAAGCACAAGCAACAGCCAAAGGACTTGCCATAGTGTCAGAGAATATTAAAAAGAGGGGGGGGATTGAGGTGAGGTTTTCCTCGTAGATTTTGTCATGGTTGCGTAAACAAGATATATTCCTTAGATTAGTGGCTTTACAAGCGTTTTATACCACATGTTATTTATGATTCTTGCATTTTAGCGTTCGCAAGACAATCAACAGTCACATGCATATCTTATGTGCATCAAGGCTCATGTTTGTGGCATGATTTGCAGGCGGCTAGTTTGAAAATTGCTGAGCAATATGTGGGAGCTTTTGGTAACATTGCCAAAGAGGTAAGGAGATTTATTCAAATGTTCTTGTGATTGTCTGGTTTGATTGCAACCCGTTTACAATTTCTGATATTTGTTCTTCTTTTCCATCTGTCCCATCTTTTTTTCTTTTTTCAGGGGACAACAATTCTGCTTCCCAGTGCTACTGGCAATCCTGCCAATATTATGGCTCAAGCTTTCACTATGTATAATAACCTGCTCGGTAATGTTTCCGGTGGTGGTCCTGGTGAATCTTCTTCATTAATGGAAGGGGCGTCTGTTGAACCTGTGGATCCAGCCACAATTATAGAGGACAATGATCCCTCCCTTGAAACTAAAGCCAAGGATGAGAGTGCCAGAGATAATGGTGAAACAGGATTTTCACTTCAGAGCCGGCAAAAAGGGAAAACCGAGTAGAGTTTGTGGAATAGGAAGGAATGATGAGTAGATTTTGCCGAAAGTATCCACCATATGCACCACCTCCTTTGATTTTTTTTCTCTCCCTGTTGTATGACTAATTACAAAAGTCAGATTCTAAGTTTAGCCTTTTCAAGAGAGAATTTGAAGACTGGACCCTAGGGTGGAGGGCGGCGGTGGGAGTTCCGAAACCATTCAGTTTGTTATTTTTTCTGCTCTCTTGTCATGGATCTCCAACTTCAAATCATCGGAGACTGGAGAGTTTTGCTAACAAATTTATATGGCAAGAACCATTGAAGTATTTTTGATGGAGTGATGGCGACCCTTTTGCATATTCCCTTAGCTGTGTCTGCCTAGCTGGATCATTTTTCTTCGTGAATTTGTTTATTTAAAGGCGCAGAATGACTGCCTTGACAACTATTTGATATGCAGAACGATTCTGGAGGAGTTGTTTTCCGAAATTGTGTGCGCAACAAAGTGGCTCCAAAAAATGGACCTTTTACCGAGGAGTTGCTGAGGGATTCAAACTCTTCAGCAATCAAACTTTTGTCATGGTGGAAACAGACGATCATTATGGGTACTGGAGGAGGGCATAAGCATGCGCTGAGCCTCCATGCAAAGACAAGCTTTGTATGGGAAATATTTTCACATTTACAAATCAAATGCATGATTGATTAATTAAAACACTAATTAAAAATAATAATAATAATAATAATAATAATCCTGTAACTTTGGAAGAAACAGGGCAGCATTAGCATAACAGCAAGATGTAAAGAAAAGAATTGAGTTTGAGTTGAGCAATCAAATCTGTATGAACTTGTGTTATTGGCTTACGCAGGAAAAAAAATAGCCTGGAAAACCCACCACAAAACAAGGAATGGGAATAAAAAGAAGCCAGAGAAGATGGAGAAACCAAGAACAATGAGCCAAACAGGATGAACAAGAAACAGCCCCTTTATTTCTAACCTCACAGAAACCCTTCTTGGCCACCTTGGTCCCTGCGCATCATCGCATCCAACACCAGTATGTCACACCGTCCATGCCACAAACCGGGTCTGGCCCGAAGCACTTGACAGGGCAGGAGGAGACAAGGGGTGTTCGAATTGGATTCTCCACACCCATCATCATCTTGTTGTTGATGTTGTGTTGGGCGGGTAATCGAATTGGATTAGAATGTGATAGTACAGTGGGGATTAGATCAGAGGGAAGTGGTGGTGGTGGTGGTGGTGGTGGTGGTGGTGGTGGTGAGGAGGATATGTATTAGAAGCTGTTTGGCGTGGCGTTTCACCCGCCGCGCCACAGTTTTTCAATTTTTTTTTCATTTTAAATAAATATGTTTTAGTATTTTTAGATCATTTTGATGTGCTGATGTCAAAAATGATTTTTAAAAAATAAAAAAATATCATTTGGATGTATTTCGGCACAAAAAACACTTTGAAAAGCTACCGCAACCGCCTACCGCAACCGCCTTCCCAAACGGGCTCTTAACCTTTGGGAACGGCAGCTACTGAAAATTTCTTTCCCAAGATGAAAAACTAAAAAAAAACAAGGGTTCGTGGGGGTGGAGAATGGTGGGTCTACTAAGTTGTGGAAAAAAGATTTTAGATATGGTTAGAATTCGTTAGTTGCTATTTATTCTTATAATCACAGGAAAATCTAATAATTTATAATAATTTATAAGAGTCAGAAGACTAGTTGTATAAAAAAATGTATTATTCTTAGATATATGTTTTATAATATAATTTTATATCTCTAAATAATAAAGTCTAATGCTAAATTCTAATATTTTAAATATAAAGTGAACAAAATTACTGGAAAAAAGTTTTTGATACTTTGACTAAACCATAACAAAAAAATCATAAATTAATTACAATTTTTATTTTATATTTTAAAACATTATATAGATACAATTTTTTTTTTTTATGAAAATATATTGTAAAACTTTAAGGACTTGGTTGTATGAACAAAATAAAAAAAAATTGGAAGTTTTGGAGAAAATCAAGTATTTTATATTGGATTTATATCTTATAGCATAACTATACGACCCACTATAAAACATAATTGGTAAAAAAACATATGAAATAATAATAATTTTGTTGAAATGACACTTAATTTTTTTTTGGATTTTTATATTATAATATTACTATATTATGTGGGTTAGGCTCGACTCAACTAGGTCAATTTAGGCTGACAATGACCTAACATACCTAGTTTCTCTCATTGTTTTTTTAGTGGGTTGAACTCGGCCTAACCATTTGGATTAGACTGAAGTGAGTCCATCCCATTGTTAAAAATGTAATTAAATTAGTAACGTATGCAAATTTTGCATATAGTGTCTAGGTAGGGGTACTGGAATAAAGGAAGAAAAAAAAGAAAAAAGGAAAGAGAGATACTTGGTGTGGAGGTGTGGAGTTGTGGTGTTTGTTGTCATAGGAAAAGGTCGTTTATGGTGGCCGGAGGTGGTGGTGTAGTCAGAAAAAGAGAGAGAAAAAAGGAAAAAAGGCTGGAAAAAAACTAGGGAGAGATGGTTTTTTTAAAAAAAAACTTTGACCTTGAATTTTTTAATGCTTAAGGTATGGAATCTACCCCTATTTAAAGGAGTTGAAAAGGAATATTTTATCTTTATTGAGAACAAATCTTGACCCTTGATTCAACTTGGAAAGATCTCAACCCTTGACTCAAATTTTCCATCATGAACTGTTAGATTTTGACAAATTAAGGCTACTTGACTTGATCTTTGTAAGGTGGTGTTATTGTAAGTGTGGTGTCAATCAATCGACATGAGCTATACCGGAGTATAGTCAAATGTCAAGTCATTATGGTGGTGTATGTTTAGTCAACTTTAATGAAGAAAAAAACATTAAATGTACATGAAAAGTAGCCCCTATAGTTGTCCTTTCAAGCTAAAAAAAGAGATGAAGATGAATACTAAACTAGACAACGTGTTTTTTGTTTTTATTTCTTCTTCAAAACAACAATGTTTTGGTCTTAATTTAGGAGTTTTAGTCAAGGTTCAATTTCATCCTTCATCTTCTTATTTCTTTTAATTACACTCCCAATTGGCTTCAAACTTTAACTTTTATGCAATGTTTTCCCTGTCAAACTTCAACATCAACCCTACATTTTGATGTCTTTTCCATTTTAATTCTTGATTTTTTATTTATACAATTTGACCTTTAATTAACTATCAAACTTTTAATTTTATTCAATCTAACACCTAATTTCAATCAATTGGGTTCTTATAGTTTGATGCTTTTGCAATTTTACCCCTCGCTACAAATTTCTTCAATTTAACCTTTAATTGACCATAAAATTTTATTTTTCTTACAATTTTTCTCTGATTTTAATCAGTTGACTTGGTGAACATTAAATTTGATCTCCTAAAAATCTCAATATTTTCAATTAAGCTCAAATTGGGTTTCTAAACTTAATTTAGGTCATTTAAAGTATACACTCATATGGCAATATGGACAAACTAATCATGGTATTTTTTTCTTCCTTTTTTTGCCTTTGTTTGATCAAATTAAAATCCAATTTATTGAGCGGAAGTGAATTTGAAAGACAGGGGATTAATGTAAAATTCACGCAAAAAATTTCAAAACAAGTAGGCAAAATATTTATTGTAATCTTTATACTTTACAAATTATAGATATTGGGTTCCTTCAATTTTTAAAATTAAAAGATAAATCAATTTTGATATCAGATATATTTTTTCATATATTTTAGCTCCTGGTGTGAGATAGGTGAGAGAAAGTTATTGAATTTTGATGTTAGAGATAAGATTTTTTTTCATTATGATTTTGACAACCAAAATGGTTGAAATTGATGTCAAATTGCTTTTTTTAGGAGAGGAGAACATATTAAGGTTTTTTTACCTTGAAATTGCCAAGAGAAACATATTTAATCTTGGTAAGATCTTTAGTTTCGGGTTTATCTCAATTTTAGGGTGTTTTTTGGAGCTAATTTTTAGGCTATGAATGAGTTTAGTAGGTGGGTTATGATGTTTTTTTTTGGTGTTTTAGGTTAAAAAAGGGTTGAAAAATCAGTTTTTGGGTAAATAACCATCAACCCTATTTTTAAGGGTATCATAATGGTTGGAAACTAGACATTACAAATGACATATTGTTTGACTTCATTTAAAAGAGTATATATATATATATATATATATATATATATATATATCACCCGCTTAAAAAAATGTCCAATCATAAGAGCCCGAACAAAATGGGTCAGACCGAGTAACACCTATTTTTTTATATATATATTTTCTAGATTAATGCTTTTTATATGTTTTTTTCAAAATTATTTTTTATTTATATTTAAATTAATACTCATTCTTTCTTTTATTTTGATTAAAGAACCTTTTTTAATTAGAATTTTTTTTATGCATTTAATTTTTGAAGTTTTTCTGATTCATCTATAAAAATGATTTATCTTCTGAAAAGATAAGACTTATTTTTTAAAATAAAAGTATTTATTTATAGATAGTATTTCTAATATGTGCAGCCTTGTATGTATCCTTTTCTCTTTCATTTATTCAATCAATTTAATGTGTATATCTATTTCGATTATTATTTGATTGAACAAAAATATTATTATAATAAATAGTTTTAGCTAAACAGATCAGGTAAATATCTCATTTTGCAAGATTTAATATGTTAATTTACGCATGTGTCTTGAATGTTTTCAATTTTATTTTTAGTTATCATTTATGGTTTTAATTTGTTTATTAACACATAGTTGGTGATTTATTTTATTATATGTATAAATAATTTTTTATTTTATTTTCACCTAGATATTTCAACAGCTAAAAAAATATATAAAAAAGGCAAGGGTATATAATTATTTTTGTTGGAAAAACAAATACATAAGCCGAGATGCTGGTAAAGTATATAAATTTGGCAAGCGTGATCCTGTGTTGGAAATTATCAATGGTAGTGCTTGAATTTGAAGAACGCGTGGCAAGTACATTTGTGAATACCATACAATTCCTTCCATTTTACTTCTTTTCTCTAAACCCCACAATGATATATTGTTGTTAAAGTATGATAACAAAATTCTAATTCCTGTCTTTAAAATTTGATAAAATTCTATATAATTTTTAGAAATGTGCTTGAGATTGTTTTTCAAAATATTTTTTATTCAAAAATATATTAAAATGATTTTTATTTTATTTTTTAAAAAACTTTTTTTAACATCAAAATAATTTAAAAGCACTAAAAATAAATTTAAAATAAAAATAAATTTCTCTTTTTTCAAACACTTTAATTGGGCACTTAAAAGGGTTGAAGAAACTTAGGTTACTGCAGAACATGAAAAGGATAATATAAGTTTTGGATTTTTCAAGTAGAATAAAAGATCCTACAAGTCCTGGAATACACAACAAAAAAAAAAAGAGCACAAACTGTATCTATTATTATTAGCACATACCCTTTCTGCAGATGTAAATATGTAGGGATATCATCTTCACCTAAAATTGTAAATGAACTATATATCAATAGTTAATTATGGAAATTAATATTGCTGTGTTTCCACCAATATTGTTTAGTCAACTAAGGGACCTACTTGTATATAAATATTTGCAATTCAAGTGACGAAGACTTGCAGGTCAAGGGGGAAAAGACCAGTTGATTTCCTTGTAGAGAAATATTTGCACCAATTAATATTATTTATCCAAGTGACGAAGACTTGCAGGTCGGGGGGCCGGGTGGGGGAGCAGACCTGTTCAATGCACCCCAGGTGGCGAAGACTTGGACGTCTAAATTGTCACTGCTTCCACCAATTAATATTGTTTAGTCCACAATATTGTTTAACAATATTAGTGAGTGTTTAATATACCCAAGTAACGAAGACTTTGACGTCTAAATTGTCACTGCTTTGACCAAGTGACGAAGACTTGACGTCTAAATCAATGCATGGAGAAAGCTTTGGCTGAGCACCCCACGGAGAAATTTAGGAATTGTTTGTAACTGTTTTTTTAAAAAAATATTTTTAGATAATTTTGATGTATTAATATTAAAAATATTTTAAAAAAACAATTATTATTTTAATATATTTTTAAACAAAAAAAACACTTTAAAGATTACACTTTAAAGATTATTTTAACCATCCTCTAAAACAATGACTTAATTAGTAAAAAGTAACGTTCACACACATGCAGAAAAGGTAACGAAAGGTAAGTTAGAGCATTTCTTCTCATTTTTCATCCTGTTTTATTTATTTATTTATTTATTTATAAAATAATTCTTACATATGGACTAGAAATCTTCAAAGAATAGTACTAACTACAGACGTTGATACTGATTCCGGGAATTAAGGTAGTGTGTATAAAGAGCGCTCATGCCACTCTTTATTTCTCATCTTTCGTTCAACGTTTCCACATATACTTTGAATCCTCAGAAGACAACATGGGGTTTTATTTCTTATCCCTCTCTCAATTTCTCTCTGCCATTCTGTTTCTCTGCCATTTTCAGACAACAATCTCATCATCAAATGACTCCTCTCCATCTCATTCCTGTGCTCATGGCCAAAGTCTTTCTTTGCTCCAATTCAAAGCATCCTTCTCCATCAGCAGCTCTGCTTCAGGGTATTGCCAGCATCCCAGGACAGAGTCGTGGAAAGAGGGTACAGATTGCTGCTTGTGGGATGGGGTCACTTGTGAAATGAAAACAGGGGTTGTAACTGAGCTTAACCTTGCTTGCAGCTTGCTTTATGGCACCCTCCATTCCAACAGCACCCTCTTCTCCCTGCGTCATCTTCGAATGCTCGACCTCTCCGACAATGATTTCATAAGCTCCCATATTTCTCCTCAATTTGGCCAGTTTTCCAATTTGACACATCTTAACCTAAGTCTCTCAGTCTTTGCAGGTCAAGTTCCATCGGAATTCTCTCTTCTCTCCAAATTGGTTTCACTTGATCTCTCTGCAAACTACAATCCAAGTCTAGAACCAATTTCTTTTGACAAGCTTGTTCAAAATCTAACCCAGCTTAGAGAACTCCGTCTAAGTTGGGTAAATATGTCGTTGGTTGCACCCGATTCCTTGATGAATCTGTCTTCTTCTTTGTCATCACTCATACTCAATTCATGTGGGTTGCAAGGAAAACTCCCATCCTCAATGAGAAAATTTAAGCACCTCCAGTACTTAGATCTTGGAGAGAACAGTTTTTCCGGTCCAATTCCATATGATTTTGAGCAACTCGCTGAGTTAGTTTCACTTGTTCTCTCTGGAAACGAAAATGACTATCTAAGTCTAGAACCAACTTCTTTTGACAAGCTTGCTCAAAATCTAACCCAGCTTAGAGAACTCCAACTGAGTTTTGTAGACATGTCATTGGTTGTACCCAATTTCTTGATGAATGTATCTTCTTCTTTGTCATCACTCCAACTCTATTCGTGTGGTTTGCAAGGAGAATTCCCTTCTTTCATGACCAAATTTAAGCACCTCCAGTACTTAGATCTTAGGTACAACAATCTTACAGGCTCAATTCCATATGATTTTGGGCAACTCAATGAGTTGGTTTCAATTGATCTCTCTTTCAATGACTATTTGAGTGTAGAACCAATTTCGTTTGACAAGATTGTTCAAAACCTAACAAAGCTAAGAGGACTACGTTTGGGTTCTGTAAATATGGATTTGGTCACACCAAATTCCTTGGCGAATTTGTCCTCATCTTTGTCAGCTCTAGGCCTTTGGGGTTGTGGATTGCAAGGGAAGTTCCCAGGTAACATCTTTCTCCTACCAAACCTTCGAGTACTTGATTTGTCATCCAACGACCGCCTCACTGGCTCTTTTCCTTCATCCAATGCGAGTAATGACCTCCGGTTATTGGGTCTCTCTCATACCAAAATTTCAGTTTATTTAGATTATGACTTCTTCACTAATCTAAAGTTGTTAGAAGTTCTGGCTCTGAAATACTGCAATATCCTAAGGTCAAATCTAACTCTGATTGGTCATCTCACACACCTCACTCGTTTAGACCTCATAGGTAACAATTTAGGCGGTCAGATTCCACCATCACTTAAAAATCTTGTGCAACTCCATTCCTTGTATCTCGGTAACAATAATTTTTCAGGTCAGATTCCAGATTTTTTAACTAGCTTGACCCAGCTTGAAAATTTAGGTTTATCTCTCAATCATCTTTCAGGAACTATCCCTTCTCAAATAAATACACTTTCATTGAAATTGTTTGATTTGGGAAACAACCACTTGCATGGTCCAATCCCAAGTTCAATTTTCAAACAGGAGAACCTGGAAGGCCTTAGTCTTGCATCCAACAATAAATTAACAGGTGAAATTTCATCTTCTATTTGCAACCTTAAGTTCCTTCGATTCCTTGACTTGTCCAACAACAGCTTCAGTGGTTTTGTACCACAATGTTTAGGGAACTTTAGCAACTCTCTCTCAGTTTTGAATCTTGGCATGAATAACCTTCAAGGCACTATCTTTTCAACATTTTCAAAAGGGAATAACTTGGGATATCTCAACCTAAATGGCAATGAATTGGAAGGGAAAATACCATCATCTATCATCAACTGTGCAATGCTGGAAGTTCTTGATCTTGGCAACAATAAGATTGAGGATACATTCCCCTATTTTCTAGAAACACTTCCAGAGCTGCATGTTCTTGTCCTCAAGTCCAATAAACTTCAGGGTTTTGTGAATGGTCCGACTACAAATGATCCCTTCCCCAAATTACGGATTTTTGACATCTCCAGCAATAATTTGAGTGGACCATTGCCAACAGAGTATTTCTATAGTCTTGAAGCACTGATGGCCTATGATCAAAATACAGTTTACATGATGGCAAGAAATTACTCTGGCTATGCCTATTCCATAGTAGTGACATGGAAAGGGTTTGAAATTTTGTTCGAGAAAATCCAAAGCGCTCTTGGAATACTTGATTTTTCAAACAACAATTTCAACGGAGAGATTCCAAAGTTGATCGGAAAGCTGAATGGACTCCGACAACTTAACCTCTCTCATAATTCCCTTAGAGGTCAAATTCCATTATCATCAGGAATGTTGTTCAATCTGGAATCATTAGATCTATCTTCAAATTTGCTTACTGGAGGGATTCCACAGCAGCTGGCATTTATAACATTTCTTGCGGTCTTAAACCTTTCGCATAACCAGCTTGAGGGGGCCATACCTAGTGGAAAACAATTTAACACGTTTAATGCAAGCTCATTTGAAGGGAACTTGGGTTTATGTGGATTTCCAATGCCAAATTGCAATAGTAGCGAGGGACCAGCTTTGCTGCCATCAAACTCTGACAATGGAGATGATTCAACATTCTTTGGAGATGGATTTGGATGGAAAGCTGTTGCAATAGGGTATGGATGCGGGTTTGTGTTTGGAGTCACAGTGGGATACGTTGTGTATAGAGCAAGAAAACCAGCATGGCTTCTGAGATTGATTGAAGATAAATGGAATCTGGAGGCAAGAAGAACGAAGAAGAATGCTCGTAGAAATGGTGTGAGAAGAAACTAAACAACGCAGCGAGTAAAATGAAGTAAGTTCTGCAAGCATTGACATCTTAAAGTTTTATGTGAAAGAGTTTGTGTTATTTTTTTTTTTGTGCTATTTGTTGAAGATTGAAGAAGAGTTTGATTCCAAGACTGCAACTGAAGATTTAAAGATCATTAGGAGTGTTTAGCTTTTAGTTTATGTTTCAATAAAAGATCAAATGTGTTGATCAAAATATGTTAGCTATTTCCTATTTAAGAAGTTTTTATTTTTCCTAATTAGTTGAGTGAGTTGTAATAGACTAGAATTTCTATTCTTGTATTCAATTTTCTTCTATAAATAAATCCAAGGGATGACAGTAATCTAAAGTGATTCTGCTCCAAAAATCTCATTGAAAGTTGTTTATTTTCGGTTGCCTTGGTTTCTCAAGTTTTCTGCAAAACAAGGCAAGAAGTTCTTTGACTTGAATAGTGTCTGTTTTTCTAGGCAACTATTGCGAACCAAAAGTAAGAGATCGAGAGAAAAAATGGTCGCTCGGAAAATCTGTTGCGAAGCTCACTCTCTCGTAGAGATAAACAAAAGTTGTAATCAAACGAAGCCAAGCATGATGGAGAAACCAATAAAAACGAGCCAAACAATATGAACAAGAAGAAAAGCCTGAGCAGCAGCCCTGTAATTTCCAAACTCACAAAACTCGATCCCTTTTAGCCACCTTAGTCCATGCATGCATCATCACATCCACACCAGTAAGTCACACCATCGACGCCGCATGCAAACTGGGTTTGTCCGAAAGCAGTTCACTGGGAAGAATTTAGGGGGCCTGCCCAACTCTCCACCAAGTCCAATATACTTGTTGGCTTCGGTGGGCAATCGGATTGGATTGGGATCTGATCATCGGACAATAAAAATAGCTGGTAATGAGGAGAGTATGTAGATTGCCTCTTTGGGAAAGGAGGTTGACAAGTTTCTGTTTCTGTTCCCAAATCGTCAAATTGCTGTACGCTATATATGGTATGTTCTTGTTGGGGTCCATCATTGTCTTTCCCTTTCAGTTTGTTCGCTGATTTTTTTCTCTGTGACTTGAACCTCACTCCATTCTATCACAAGGAATCAGCCATAGAAAATGCCGTTTATAGATGCAAGTTCTTCCTGTTTCTGAAGCGAGTAGTCCTTTTTTGTGTCATTTCTAAAAATACTCGGGCAATAGAGTTTTATCATAATTTTCAAAAATATTTGAATTACCCTTTCATTGGAAAAAAAAAATCAGACCGGTTAGCGCTGCCAACCATTTAGTAATCTCTATAATCAAATGCCAAGAAGAAGAAGAAGAAACAGAGTTAAGAGAGGTCATGGATTATTAGTACATTGTAGGAGTTAAGCCAGCGAAAGACATTTGGAGCCAACGAAACAAACAGTTTTTAAGCGTTGCTCAGGCTGTCTGTCTCCAACATGAAAGTCGCCAAATACATATATGCTGTCCATAGGAAAAGGTCATCGACAGGATTTCCAAAAACAAATTTGTCCCAAATATAGAAAGCTTCTGCAGCTATATTATGCTCCCCATGATTATCAAAGTTGATACATCGACCTTAACTCGCCTTCTCGATCGGGATTCGGTAGCTATTCGTATTTGTCATTTTGATCTCTCTGCCTCCTCAGACTCCCGCATTCATCCGACAGCTGAAATACATCATGGGAGGCTGTGCGGGTAAATTCAAGGGCTCTGATGATTTGCCTCCAGAGCCCCTCCCAAGTGAAGCTCCCGCCAACCCTGACCAGGCTGAGGGAGAGACCGTTGCTCAGGTATGTTAATTACCTTTTTATCCCCCCCCCCCTCAGCGTGTGTTAATGATCTCTTAATCACGTATGAGTCTTACAATCCAATTTGTGTGACCTAATGTAGGAGAAGGAGGTAGGTGAGAACAGGACAGAAGCCCCTTTGGTAGATGTCTCGGAGATAAAACAGGAGGGTGAGGAACCCGCTGCGCCAGAAGCTGCTGCTGCTGAGCCTGAGAAGAAAGATGAGGCCCCTGTAGCTAAATCAGAGGACAAGGTTGATGCCACTTCTGTCATCACGGAGGAGCCGGACAAGGAAACTGAGAAGAAGGAATCAGATGATGCTCCTGCCAAAGAAGCAAATAAAGATGCTCCACTTGTTACCGTCTAATCTGAACGAACATAAATTGTATTCACAGACATTTATAAAACAGATAATCATATGTGCAAGAAATTCCAGATGTTAATATGAGATTATTGGCTTTTTTTTACATCTGATACTTTCCAAACTTGTGTGGCAGTCTCTTTCTCTCTCTTTTTTTTCCTGCGTTCGTAGATACGTTCTGTTTTCGTTTTGCTGCTCTGGTATATTTTTGACAACTTATGGTGGAAAATCGCACCAGATTGGTGAAAAAGCAACAACGGTCAAGTGCTTGCTTTAATTTTCTAAGAGAGCTTTCAACGATGAGGTTACAAGCTAACACAATAATCGTTCATGCAATGGGAAGCCTGGTTTTTCATTTGCTCAAAATTGGAGAGAAGGTTTCTTCGTTCCCAGCTCTTGCAAATCAGCCTGTTAAACTTATTACACCTGGTTGCTCAACAAATTCTCAATTGGTCGACTTGTTCAACTAATTTTCATAAGTCAATTTACTTTCAACATCCCCCCTTAAATTTGATTTCTCTATAACTCCCAACATATCTCTCGGCTTGATAAATACATCATATTTGAATGGTTTTGTGAAAATATCTACGACTTGATCTTGTGTCTTTAAATATTTGACTTAAAGTAGTTCTTTATTTGTAATGCAATCTTTTAAGGAATGAAATCTTGTGTCAATGTGCTTATTTATGTCATGAAAAACTGTATTTTTAGCTAATGCAATTGCTGATGAGTTATCCACGTAAATCTTAATCCGCTTCTCTTGTGTCATTTATAATTCTTCCAATAATTTTCTTAGCCATATAAAATGATAAACACATGTCGTAATAGTTATATGGTCAGCTTCATATATAGATAATTCTACAGTACATATTGTATATTATAGAAATCACTTCAAGGGTTTGAACTTTGAAGTGAGTCCATTAACCTACTCACTAGCTCTACTTTACATAGAATATTAGGATGAGTGCATGTCAAATAATATAAAAAGTGAAGTAAGCTTTTGAATGTTGTAGAGTTTATTTTCCCTTATTTATCATTTTATAACAATCTCAATCGACACTCGACTAGAGTATTAATTTGTCATAGGTAATGCTCTTAAATACTTTCAAATGAGTAACACTTGTCTTTTTTCTATTTCATGTTTTTTTATGGAGACATGCATTTCAAGCCTTTAATTGGACTTGACAAGTTGACAGCATATCCACAGCCTCAATGGATGCTTCTATTATTTCTCCCCGCCTCACCATTTTGATTTTGTAAAATAACCCTAGTTCGGTTATTGTTCACTATCTGCTAGAAGGAGTAAATAAGTAGTTTTATTATGCAAAAATATATGAAAAATACTAAAATACCTCTAAACATTTTGGTAAATATCAACTGGTTCCATGAAAAAATTTAAAATTCCTGATTTTTGAGCTGGTTTCAATCTAAAAATCGGATAGTGAACAAAATCCTAAATGAGCCAGTTGAAATCTCAAGGCAAAGATTGAGACGCACTGAGAGGTAAAATAGTAATTTCATTGTTGAAATCCACGATGAAAGTTGCGTGTATCTACCGTGAATGATGAAGCTCATTTAGGTTTTTGTACAATATTTTTCATGCTTACGAAGTTTTATGAGGCCTCGTATTTCTCTTTCTCTCTTTCTATTCTTCCATCTTCTTGGTGTTAGCTGAGCTAATGATCCAGATCTCTGAAATAGGAATAATCAGGATACAGGAAAATTGAAGTACCCATCCCATCCCATGGCTACAGCAACAAAGACATAGCAAACAACAGCAGATATTTGACAGACATTTAGAACAAACTGACTTGATTTCTTGAGCCTCGGTTTTTTGCCTCCTCTGAATAACTATTGAAAAGATGAAAATAGATGCTTCCTTTCTTTATAGTATTCGTTCGGTTTTTTATAATCAAATTGATGCAGCGGAAGTTAAAGACAACAAAAAACAAAGATCATATAACTTTGATGAGCAAAAAAAGTAGTAAATATAAATCCTAAAATCACATAATCTGTATGAAGCATATCCTTGATTAGTTGTGGCATATCCATGCCTAACGGGTCAGACTCACCCATCAGAGCAAGCTCCCCCCCACCAGTTATGTATTTTACAGGCCAAGTCATCATCCCTAAATCTATCTGATCTAATGGCCTTCTCAAGGTGGTACCATGTTGAACTTGCTGCCGGACAAACAATATCTTCCAATTCTGGGACAACGACATTATGCTATAGGACATGTGGAAACTAAGAATTGCATCTCAATCTATAGGAGATTTCATTTCTGACAAAGAAAGCTATTTTTTCTCCCTTCTCGATTATACCATTCCAGCAAACAATTCTGTTCCGCTTATTAAGAACAACAACATGCAAGAAAATTAGCTTTAAGAATCGGAGAAAAACGCACAAGACATAATATTTTGGATTAAACTGGCTTGCTATTGTTATCCATGGATGCAGGGTTAATTGATGGTTCTTCACCCTTCTGATCGTCCTTGACGGCAAGCATGACCAGGATTGCAAGCAAGGGGTAACTCACTGTAGTGAGTGACCAATTCACAATCAACTGGGTCAGTAATGGAACTTTGTGCGCGTCCACTTGCCAAGCAACTGCAGCTCCTGCACTCTGCACTCCCTTGTAAAACCCAACATATCTGCAATTACATGCAAATAACATGGTTTAGCATATGATCCACAAGATTCATAAACTATTTCACTCATAGTTATCAATACCGTTCCGGTCGCCGTTCCGGTTTTTCTATTGGAACAGAATGTTCCGGTTTCGGAACGTTTCAACGTGCCGTTTCGGGGTTGTACTGTTCATATATAATTAATTATATATATATATATAAAATTAAAATATTAATTTAACAAGCATAATTGAAATTCAAGATAAATTAACTTTAAATTATACAATATAAACACAAAGTCAAACAAACATAATCTCAAAATTAGAAAAAAAACACAAGTTAAAAAAAAAAAGGATTTTAAGGCCGGAACGGCACACCCAGAACGGTACCGAGACGTTCCGGCAGGAATTTGGCCGGAATTTCCGGAACGGGCCGGAATTAAAACCGAGACGAAAACGACGCCGTTTCATCTCGGTTTTTATAACGGAAAAGAACGAAATTGACAACTATGATTTCATCTATTTCTCATCCCCAAGGAACATAAAAATTACCTGCTAAGAATCTCAGAGTCATCAGCCAAGGCCCCAATCAACCAGTAGACCATGCTTTGGAACATAGAATCAAGCAGCCCATAACTGAAATACAAAACGAAAGGCCCTGCGAAATCTGAACCGGAATCCTTGAAATCCAACTTGGGTGGTAGATCATTGTGTTTGTATCCTACCTGCTTCGCCAGTCCACCTGCCCAGATAGCAGTCCCAAGCGCAGCAACAATTCCAATCCCAACAAATCCCCTTTTCCTCCTACTCTGGAAGCTGAAATCCAATATGTATCCAATCCCAATAGAACCCACCATCTGGGCCCCCCAATAGAACACATTGTTCAATCCCCTTGTCCTCAAATTAAAGAGCACCCCATTCACATTATTGAACTGGTAACTGTAAAAAAAGTTGCTAGCCCAAGCAGCAGGAGCAATAAGAAGCATCTTCCAATTGAAGAACAGCTTACCAATCTCCACAGCCTCTGTAGAAACCTTGGAGTACTTAATGTGTGTGCAACGTGTGCCATCATCGCGAACCACTTTGCTCGGCGGCAAGATGGCCAAGGAAAGCAGAGTCCCCGCCATCATAAAACACATGAATCCAATATAAGTCCCATCATTAACAGAAGCAGCCTCCCCCCGATTGTAATTGAGAATGAAAGGAATCAGTCCACCAATAACACCTCCCATGTTGAATATGCTCCAAAACAGAGAAATATAAGTCCCCTTGCGACGTGGGGGAGGATAAGAGGTCATGATCGCCCCTTCGCCGGCCCATAAGAAACCAGCACCGATGCCAAGAACGGCACCCGCAACAATGGCGAAAGACTGGTGCTGCTTGTGATTGTAATAAAGAAAAGAACCTGCATACAGCACATAAGTGCTGCAGCCAGCAGCTAAGGTCAAGCGAGGACCAAGAATGTTGTAAATACCACCACCGAGAATGCCAAAGATGGCAAAGGTGGTGTAAAGGGCGGTGTTAGCATTGTTGGCGGCAGTTGGATTCACCTGGCCACCACCTCCCATACCAGAGAGAGCATTGAACATGCCAGGACAACAGAAGCAGACGAGCCCTATGAGGGTGACTTGGACCAATGGTGAGTTGTACCTGAATCTTGATTTGGTTGACACTTGATTGGCAGCTGATTCCTCATCTCCTTCGAAACCCATGTCTGGTCAGGATTGTGTTGATTGTTTGGTTCCTGGGTTTGGAGAGAGAGAGAGAGGTTTCGGAGTTGTCGATCTGAAGTGGAGATGAGAGATTTGAGATGAGGATGAAGAAAGATGGGTTGAATTTATGGACACTTGGGCTTATAGCCTTCCGGTTCTTCGGCTAGCAAGACAAGTAGAATCACGATATCAGATTCGTCACAGAATCTGCAGGCCTCCTGTTAGGATTGGCATTCTCATCCATCCATCCCATTTATTTATTTTACAAAATGAATTCGTTAATGTATTGAGATTGATGGTGTCGTATTTCATGTCACTGGATAATACTTAGCTTATAATATTATGAATTGAATTTGGCATTTTTGGTGGAATAGACAATAAAAATATCTAATAGGTAAATCGAAAGGTCGGTTTTCCTTACATTAATTCTAGGGAAGGTGGGGGTGATATCGATTGGGACATGTATGACTCCTCGCTAGGAAAGAAATATAATTAAAATAAAAAAATTAAAATTAAAATTAGCTGGAAACTGACAAGAATTCAACGTGTATAGCTGAAATTAATAAAAGGGAAATAGGTTTGCGTGGATGATTTGTTTTCCCACTTCCACGTAGTTAGGCAGCAAAGTATGACTTCAAACAAGATGATAGACTGCTTCGATGTTTGTTTACCTAGAATCAGCACACTGTAAAATATTGTCAAAGTGCCCGAGGGTGGGGTGCAGCGGTAAGTGACTGGGTGCAGAATGTTTCACCCAGGTTCGAGCCTCTACCTTGTACATTTCTCTTCGTAAGAGGCTGGGATAACTGGGGGTTTTAACCACTCATCTGGGTCCACAAAGTATGTTTTTCGGGAAGTGAGATTTCCCTTGTAAAGAATGATCCAAAAAAAATAAAATATTGTCAAGTATCCCAAAGAATGAAGACACAAGATTTAAGTGGATAATCTTGTTCTCAGTATTTGGAATCTGCAGCCAGAGTCAACTTCCTCGTGTGTAAATGAATATACCATACTTTTTTTTCTTTTTTGATACGATATTCTATTTCAACTTATTTGTGATTATAATACAAGTTATTTTGGTTAAAATTAAAAAGCTTATACGCCCAAGAGAAAAAAGGTGCCCTTTCGCAAGCTTGATTTTGAACAACTGGCAACCGATAGAATGATGCCATCTATTCTAATCGGAGGTTACAAAAGTCAGCCGGCGGGGCCGGCAAATCCTACGGAACTATTCTCAATCTCATTAGATGCCAAGAGGAAAAGTTGCTACGAGCTTCTGATCGTGAGATGACATCGGTCTTGCTACGAGCCACCCAAGGGACACCCCATATTTTGTTATTCTCTCTTTGTTTTGTTTTCTATTTCATTCAAATTAACTCCAAATCCTTATAAATCTCAACACTTTGAGTTCGCTTCAAAATAAATATTATTTTATTTTATTTAAAGTCAAAAACGTTATTTTTAAAAATAAAGAAATCTAAACCTCATGAGTGTTACGTATGCATTGGAAAGATGGATTAGCATTGATCAGTCTGCTGATTTTTGAACCAGAGGATTTAGATAAGCCCCCGTGTCCTTGAAGAATGATTGGCTGCTCCTTCCCTCTATTCTCATTTCCAGGTGTTATTTGGGATTGCGGTGTGATTATGTTTTTTGTAGAATAAAAAACTATTTAATTTTTATTTTTATTTTTGAAATTATTTTAATGTATCAATATTATAAATAGATTTCAGAAAATTAAAAATATGTATTATTTTAATATATTTACAAGCAAGAGTAATATTTATTTTTTTTAATTTTTAATGAATCCATAAGTTGTAAATCAGAGAGGACCTGTGGTGGAGAATATTGCAGCAATGCAGAGAGCGAAGAAATTATATTTTTGTCTTCCTGCTCGTGACACACACAGAGTAGAGCGGCCGTCAAGAGAATGTTCTCCGCCACTGCCACTGCCACTGCCACTGCCTCTGCCTCTGCTGGTGTGGTACTCGGAAGCAACTGGATAACCTCACTTACAACCACTACTGCTGATTTCCCACTAACTATCAATGTCACTCGTAGACCTCGTCATAGATTGCGCAATAATTCTTGCTCCGTCTCTTCCACCTCCTCCCCGTTTCCGTCCATTTTAACAGCACCAGACGACGACAATCAGAAGAAATCTGATAATGACGCTCGATATTCAAGTCTAAGAGTATTGGAATGGGATAAGCTCTGCGACTTGGTTTCTTCCTTCGCCACTACTTCCTTAGGCCGTGAAGCCTGTAAGGAGCAATTATGGTCCCTCAATCACACCTACCAGCACAGCTTGATCCTCTTGAAAGAAACCAACGCCGCTGTCCAAATGCACAACCATGGCGCTTGCCGCTTAGACTTCTCCTCCATTAATCTTCTCTTAGTTACTCACCTCTTCTGCTTCTTTCGTGTTTTTGAATTTTGAATTGCTCGCCAAGTGTTTGATTTTTTCTGTTTCTTTGACTAAAAAATGTACAGGTAAAATCTGGTCTTCGAAATGCTAGATGGGGGTTACCCATCAAAGCAAATGAAGCAATGGCTGTTGCTTCTATCCTGGAGTCTGCCTATTTCTTGCAGCTCAATCTCAAAGCTGCAATCAAAGAAGATGCTGATTGGCACAATCGTTTTATGCCTCTCTCGCAACTGGTTGGTTCTTAGTATACACATTAATTCATTCGAAAAAAGCTCTAATTTTACGTTGTCTAATTGCATAGAGATATTATTTCTGTTTTCTTTTATTCTCTCGTAGATAATGGAAATGGTTATCAATATATCATTAGTCAGAGTGATAAAACAAGTTATAGATGAAGATGGCTCTGTCAGAGACTCTGCGGTATGTTTCTTCCTTCATTTACTTATATAGTTTACTTTCACTCTCTTCTTGTTTAATATCTGAATTTAATTTTGGCTTTCTGTTTTGTCTCAGAGTTCTGCTTTGAAACGAGCGCGTGATCAGGTTCAGCTGCTTGAGAAAAAGGTAAGAAAAAACTATGCCTTTGCCTTTTTTTCTAATAATTGAATTCGTTTAGTAGAAATTTCTAGATACGTCTCCGATTTGTGATTTAAGAATGTCTAGCGAAACCCATCTTGCTTACTAAATGCTTTTTGCTGCTACTGTTACATTTCTTTTAGATTTTTTGTAAGAAGCAAAGATGGGGTGGAGTTATGTTATGTAACTTGAAATATTGGATGAAGCTATGTTTAGTTACTAATAATACCCACCCTTTTAAGTTAAAAGTCAGGCCTTCAAACGGACTGACTTTGTTTTGCCAGTGAAATTTACTGGAGGATAAGGATGCTCTCCTTTTATTGAGCATATCAACCTTTTCCTGGGAAAAACAAATCTAGTAGAGGGATGGGTGACCTTTGGTTAGGGTGCTGATTTCTGGATGCCATTACTATATGATGGTGCAAACTCTCTTCTGCATGCTACCGAAGTTTTTGTTGTTATTATTTTAATCTGATAAATGTGCTCTACTAAATAATTTGAGTCACTAATTTCCCTTCTCAATGGATTTTGAAGTGTCATAGTGGTAGCTAAATATAATTTCCTCGTCTACACTCCTATTCAAAACTCATTTTAATGATATTCGTCCTTGATACTTCATTTTGAACCCTTCTATCACTTTCTTTTTTCAGCTGTCTCAGTTAATTGACAGCCTGATTAGGAATGAAATGAAAGAGACATCTTTTCTGGTAAGATGAGTGATAATTTTATGTTGACTGTCTTTTTTGTTTTTTCTATTCTAGTTGTGGTAACTGTTTTTTGGTTTAGGGAGTGAGTAACGTTGATGGCAGATGGTGTATAAACTCAGGGACTGGTCAGCTGACAAGTTTTAAGGGCCTTTTGTTGTCCAGGTGAGTGTGATTAGTTTCTTGGCATTTGGTTTTCAATTTACATATAAAGTACATGATGCTTACTTTTAATGCTGAACAAATGCATGCCTTCTCTCTTTCTCACACACGCATGCACTCTGCACGCACTAAAGGAAAACAGTTCTTACTCCACAGAAAATTTAACTCATTTATCACCATAATAGTACCATGATTGAAGTTGCAATGTTCTTTAGTCACAACACAGTGGATTAAAATCATGTCTACTAAAACCTAACACAACTATGAAGAGCTAACCTTTCTGCTCTCCAGGCCAATGTAAGCCATCATTCATGCAGAAAACACTCATCAGGAACTCTTTTTCTCACTTCTTACACTGAATAAATTATATCATGCAACTCTGAGCCCATTAGTTGTGGAAACTTTGTGGGTTGATTCTGGATCAGTTATTTGGTGGCATAAAAAATATAAATGACAAATCTACAGTGATATATCTGTTACATAAGCTCTTAGTGAATCTATAGAACAACTTCTGCTCAATAAAATATAATGTAACAAAAAATATTGTTCCCGAAATATTCCTTTGTATCAGTCAGATTTTCATTTACAAGAGCTTAGCACTTTATATGTTATTCCTGAAGGGTAATTTACTGCTGTAGTGATTCAGGAACTGGAAGAATTATAGAGCCACTCTCAGCAGTTCCTTTAAATGATGAGCTGCAACAAGCAAGAGCATCAGTTGCAAAGGCAGAGGCAGATGTGCTTTTGATGTTAACAGAAAAGGTGCTTTATCTGGTGATGTTTTTATCCATTATCCATATCATTCCTTCTATCATCTTGTTTTAATTTGCAACCTATGCAGATGAAAAGGGATCTTGATGACATTGAAAAAGTATCAGACAGTGTAATTCAACTGGACGTGGTAAGTGCCCAACCCATATGTCTCTCTCTCTCTCTCTCACTCACACACACACACACAGAGTCCATTAATGTTTTTCAGTAGAATCACTCCTGCATATTTACCTGTCTCTATCTTCCAAATGATGCATTAATTATGGAACCTTAGTAGTAAGAGATAAGAGTTGGTGATGATAATCAGAAAGCTGAGTTTGTGTAGTTGCAAGTTCCGACGTTGTTTAGTTTCGATGATGTAATTACTTTAATATTTCTTAGAGGTGCTAAAAAGGATGGGAAGTTTATGCAAAGGGAATTGAGCAAGAGTATTCTCTATGAATTGTACTATGGTCACGATTATGGTTGCAAATAGTATAAAATGATTATAAGCAAGGATTCTAACTTCTGTTACCTTTGGAGAACAAATACTAGAAGAACATGGTTGCTCATGCAAGTCTGAAAGCTGTCTCGGCCTTTAAATACATTGATATTAAAATTCTATTTTTTGTTTTCAAATTTCAATTCCCTTGTACATGTTAAATTAAACACTTATTGTTGGTAAATTATTATACATTTGTTTCTGATGTGGTTCTCAACATGTAGATCAATGCCCGGGCAACTTATAGTCTTTTTTTCAGAGGAGCTTCTCCCAGTTTGTATCTTTCAGAAGAACTGGATGAGTCTTTCTCCACTGAAACATATTTGTCAGAAAATGAAACTTCGATGGCATCATTTCCCAAAGAGAGAGAATGGCTATTGTACATGCCTAAAGCCTATCATCCTTTGATACTCCAGCAACATAGACAAAATGTGCAGAAAGCAAAAAAGGAAGCCAGTAATGCTACTGATGTAAGTTATACTGGGCAAATGAGCAACATTTATGTTCTTTTTCATCCCAGTAAAAGAAAGTTCAGCAAGATGAGAGTGTTCTCCCTCTCTTTTCCCCCTGGAATGGACATCTTCCACATAGGTGCATGAATATATAGGGTTAATATTTGAATCATTCTAAAGGCTTGTATTTTTTTCTGTTTCAAGAGAAAACTGGAAGTAGATAATGGATGGATGTGGAAAGTAGAGCCATATTTAGATTTCGATCTTTAGAATGGATGTAACCATGTAATTTCATTGATTGAATGTTAAAATCATCGGTTAGCTGTACTTTCATTTTCTAATGAAACTCAAAGGTGTTTAAATGTATTTCTTAAAGAACAATTACAGTTTCTATTTTTAAGGCAAACTTACTATTGATTGTCAGGTTTCTGCTTTGGAACAAGCTCGCCCAGTTCCAGTTGATTTTTTTATCTCCAATAAAACAAGAGTCCTGACTATAACTGGTCCAAATACTGGGGGCAAAACCATTTGCCTAAAGACAGTTGGATTGGCTTCTATGATGGCAAAATCAGGTTGACTCTACATCTCTCTTTTTTTCATGAGACTGTTCGTCTGACATTGAATATTTTCCTCCAATGTGATTTGTAAACTGCAAATTTCTTATTTATTTCACTATTTGATTTAGGTTCTTAAAGATCTCGCTTTATACAATTCAAAATGTATTGCCCATAAGGGTAAAGAGCATAAGTACAAGTAATCCCTCAGGGCATAATATATGGGAAGGTAGAAGATCGATGAAAATTTTAGCCACATACCAGTTTCTGGATGTATGCTAATAATCAGAGTGGAAATTTCATGCATTCTATGTCACATGGCTCATGCTGAAAAAAAAAAAAAAAAAAAAACTAGCCTTGGAAGAATTTGACATTGCATCAGATGTTTTACTCTTGACCATTTATTTCTCTTACATAACCTTCTTGTTTGAAACTGCAGGTCTTCATGTTTTGTCATCTGACTCTGTAGAAATTCCTTGGTTTGATTCTGTTTTTGCTGATATTGGTGATGAACAGTCCTTGTCTCAATCTCTATCTACCTTCTCTGGCCATTTGAAACAGATAGGTGTAAGGATGATATGCTTTCCAAATTTCTTTTTTGTTTGTTTCTGTTGATTTTTATTTATTTTTAATCATGGATATGCAGGCTAGAGCACTATAAATTGCTTACAATGTTTCTTACTTTGAATAGACACCTCTTTCTTAATGCAATTTCCTGTATCTTGCATATTAGCAGTCAACCAGAAGCTTTTCATATTGATTGCATATTGTTAATGAGATTGTGCGTTGAATGATAAACCTTGGAGTTTCTACTAACAGACACTCTTCAATCTGATATCTTCTCTTTACTATTGAGAGTAGCAGCTCTTCCAATTCAAGGATTATGGGTTGTTAAAGAGATCTCTGCTATATATTTTTTGACCATGCCCAGTATCTTCTTTTAAATCATTTTTCATCTTCCAGATGAGAGAATTTCCATGGAGTTTAACAGATTCATCATGCAGGACATTCGATCTCAATCCACAAGTCAGTCATTGGTGCTACTAGATGAAGTGAGTCTATGATTGTGTTTTACTTCATTGATATTTAACTAGTAGTTACTGAGACTTGGCAAATAAATTTATAGTAGGTAACATATAATGGATATCTATTGCATATATAGGTTGGTGCAGGGACAAATCCGCTTGAAGGAGCTGCATTGGGGATGTCATTGCTGGAATCTTTTGCTGATAGTGGTGCCTTACTGACAATAGCTACAACACATCATGGTGAACTTAAGTCCCTGAAGTACAGGTATTTCACAAATCAAGTAAAGATGTGATGATTGCATGAAGGATGCTGCATATCTGCACTTCATACTTCCTTATCAATGAGAAATTCATCATAATTACTCAATATCCGTTCTGGTTCATGTTTAGTTGAACCCAAGCCTTGCATTGTTATCTGGCTCTTGCATTGCATTGTGTAGGTAACACTCCGTTGCCAGCTCCATGTTCTCAGTTTTATGTGTTAAAGTTTCTTCTTTGTCAGTAACGATGCCTTTGAAAATGCCTGTATGGAGTTTGATGAAGTGAACTTAAAGCCGACTTACAAGATTCTCTGGGGAGTACCAGGTTTTCCTCTTGGGTGCATAACTAAGTAATTTTTTATTGGATGTGAGGATTGCTTGTAGTTTGATTTATAGTGTTTGTAAACTTTATCTCTCCTTTTGTTATTTATTCTGTCACTTTTGGATGTCACTGACATGGTATTTAATTAAAGTATAGGACAGGGAAATCAAAATTTTATAACTTTTTTGCCACTTTCCTAAGCAAAGGTTAATGACAAATAGGGAAGTGACTTTTAATCTCAAACTAGGAGAATAGCACAGGGTAAGGCCCTTTATCCATTTCAAAAACATCTCTCATCAGTCAGTGCAAGATGGAGCTTTCATTTGATATGGGGTGTGGTTGTGAATTTTAGACCTATGGGCTTTGATAAGAAATTTATACATTTGAGAAGTAGGAGCGTTTAAAAATTTGCGTGGTAACCAAAGCTCTTCGATTGATTTAAACATGCACTTCCCTTGTACTTAAGTGAGTTAGTCTGCTCTTTCTGCTAGTCATGATAGTTCTTTGTATCAGTTACTATACTTCATAAGATAAAAGCTGCTGTTTTTCCTATAGGTCGTTCAAATGCAATTAATATATCCGAAAAATTGGGACTCCCCAGTGTAGTTATTTCTAATGCCCGAGAACTTCATGGTGCTGCTAGAGCAGAGATTAATGAGGTAGCGTGGACTTATCCCATTCAAGGTTTATTCTTTGGTTATACTTTGAAATCATGAACATCTTGTCATCTGTATGATTTTCGACCTCTCTTGGTAACAATTACCATTGTTTTTTCACTCGACTGCAATAAAATCCAAAGAAAAACTTGTGCATTATCTGCTTCTTACTCAAAAAAAAAAAGTATGGTTACGAATTTATTGGATAATAATAACTCAGTTTAATCACAGCTATAGGAAACTTAAATTGCCTTATTTAGAAAAGACATTTTGTTTCATGGATAGGAAAACTGATTTCGTTTTTATTTTACAGTAATGAAAAATCATTTTATTGAATTGACTAGACATGAAATTTTACCACACGTTTTTAACTTTGCACCAGCAACTAGAAAGGGACAGTCCATCAAACGACCACAAAGCCATTGATTAATCAAAGCTCCAACTGAGGGGTTTGGACCCCAGAACTGATTTTTCTTTGTTTTAAGTTTACTGTTTAAACTATGGATTTCTGAATATCTCGATTGGGACTTTTTGTCATCTCCATTCTCCAACATGCAAGCAAATTACTGGAAGATTAAAACTTGTTCCTTCATTGTAATTTTCAAGCTGTCAAGTACTGTAATCTTTAGAATATCTTTCAGGTCATAACTGATATGGAAAGGTTCAAGCAAGATAGTCAAGAGCTTTTGCACGAGGCGCGGAATCATCTGATGTGAGAATCTATAGCTTAAAGACTAAATAGAAAATTGGTCTTCATAATTTCAACTGGGATGTGCATTATGTAACATCTGGAATATAAATCATCCAAATAATAATAGGCAATATCCAAAACTCTGGCCATCAACCTGCTCATACAGTTTGTTTTAAACTGGGGTATCTCTATGACCAATTTATGTCAGATAAATTCTTATATCATAAATGGAGGAAATTGTTGCCTCTTTTGTGTGTGATTCACTAATAATTATTTATCCTCGTATGTTATCTGTATCTTCTGGACAATAAATGAACAAAGTTATCCCCAGTCCATATCTGCACGTGCTAAATATATTTTGCATTTAGAGCAATGACTCAATCCCCAATCCTTGTTATTAGACATAACGCAAGAACTATGCATGCTTTCCAATTCAGAAAGGCTCAGGGGCTATTTTTCCACAAGCATATTGTTCTTTTCAAGTTGCTTTTGACCTGTTTTATTCTTTTTCTTTTTTCCTTGCTTATCGTTTAGCTAAAAGGAATACAGTTTTTCAGTAAAGATCATTATGTCCTGACCATTTTCTCTGTTACATCCCTATTATTTCTTCAATAGAAAGATATATTTTCTTTACCTTTTTTAATGTTGCTCAACACTTGATTGTATCGGTTCTCGATGTCAATAAAGAGCAGTGATTGTAAACTTGTGGGTGCTCTATCTACTATCTTTTTTTTCATTTTTAGGCTCTCAAAAACTCTTCATGAAAAACTAAAGCTTGCCAGAAGGAAGATAAAGGAGCATGGTACTGAACAGAGATACCGTAAGATGCGGCAAATATCTGAGGCTCTAGCAATGGCTCGTTCTATCCTTTACAAGAAAGTGCGGCAGCTTCGTGCACATGCAACACAAACTTTCCATCCTACAGCAGATCAAAAACAATTGTCAACAAGTGATAGCCAGTTTACTGCAGAGGCTAAGAATGGACGGCCTACAGAAAGTACGAGCACTTCAGCAGTTAAAATTAATAAACAACCATCAGGTATTTTTCTAAACTCTTGAAAGTACAAGTTTCTATTGAAACTTGTTTGAAAGACAGTTTCTTTATGCTGAAGTTGTTGCTTGTTAGAAATAGCTTGTTCTTTCTTGGTTTATGTTAAGCAAAAAGTCTAAACTTCAGTATGTTAGCAGCAGCAATGACTGAGTTTCCTGAGGTTGGTGATACGGTGCAAGTTTCTTCGCTAGGAAGGAAAGCAACAGTTTTGAGAGTGGATCGGTCCAAGGAAGAAATACTAGTTCAAGCTGGCAACATGAAGCTGAAGTTGAAACTTGCTGAAATAGGATTTAAATAGAAAGAAAAAGGCACACATGCATGCGCAAAATGGGTGAGAGAATATATCTGCCTAATTCACCAATTGTTCCCTGTATGTGGTCAAAATTACCATGATGTCATTTTTCAGAAACAGTGGATTATCTTTAGAATATCTTATCATTTTTTTTGGATAAGCCGAAGCTAACCACGGGTATCCAGGCCGCTGGGCCTGACTAATCCCGGGGATGCACAGGGTCTCGGCAAGCATGTTTCCCACAAGTGCACCACGGTTAAGTCATGGGCTTCGTCCAAGTCCGATGGCCCCAAGAAATTGTTTGCACCAGAGCGGATTCGAACCTGAGACCTCATGGGGAGCACACCCACGAGCCCCGGGCCTCCACCGCCAGGCCAATCTTATCATGTTTGTATGTATGTACATATGCAATTCAATGTTTCCACCTTGTCATATACTATGAGTTATAATGCATTTTATCTTTATATCCAGAGGTACAAAGGCATCATATAAATTACCAGCCGTTCATGTTTCTATCATGGTATTCATGCATGCTCTGCCCTTTGGAAGGAGGGACTTTATCGAACAAGATCTTATCATCATCTTCAGGCACGGTCAGGGGGGAAATAGAGATTCAAAATTCCAAGAAATGAAGTCACTGGCTGTAATCAATATTCTTGGAACGGCCTACCTGCATGCTGAGGAAAACTCAATCCATTAATGTTTCAAAGTATTGTTTTTCTATTTGGTCGGTAACAGTTGAATTAAATGACGAAGCATGTGAATATTACTAATGGCAATACAAATATTAACACTTTTTGCCAAATTTGTATGTTCTCTTATGATATGCGGTGTATCTTATTTTCACAAAATTCGATGCATCAGGGCTTCTACTAGAAACGCTAGGACATGGAGTTTGCTAGAAACAGATGATATGCTTCTATGATATGATAATGGCTTTCGATACACGTGGAAGCATTTGTGGGCTAGAAAATATTAGAAACGCTGCGGGTCAGATCAATAATCGTGGAGGGTCAAAAAAAAAATTAGTAACCCTTACACTAAAATAAATTATAAAACTCGATACCTAATAAATGCAATATTAAAATATAAAATTTTAACAAAAAATTTTAATTAACAGTATTATATGAGAAGGGGAAGAATGATTTCCACTCCTAGATTAGTTTTTGTTAGTAGTTTTACTTACTTTTATACTAAACCCTAAATCCTAATATATAAAAGAAATTAAAATAATAAATCCAAAAAAAAACTAGAAAAATAGTAAAATTGGCCCAAGCAACAACTTTTAGGTCTAATTTCAGAAGAACTAATGGAAAACTACATGTAGAATCACTTGAAACAATTTGAGCCTGATCTAATAATCAGATCTTCAGTTATATCCATTCTAAGTCATTACCCTAGTTTGGTGCCACCAAGTCTTCTCTTGGACTTAGAGGGTGTTTGGGAGAGCTTTTCAAAAGTTCTTTGAAAATTTTTTATTTTTATTTTAAATTAATTTTTTTGGTATTTTTAGATAATTTTGATGTGCTGGTGTCAAAAATAATTTTTAAACGAAAATCACTTTTAAAAACAACTGCAATCACACTCCCAAACAGTCACTTAGACTTATCTAAATAATCCATAAAAATATATGTTAGTCCATCTATATAGTCTATTTAGGGTAGATCTCAAGATAACTGCTCAGAATCCTCAATCTCTACAAATTTGGCTTTATAACTCTTTCTGAGTTGGAAAGAACTCATCCTAGAGTTTTGGTGATCATGCTACGGCTATCGTCAACCATTTTTGGATCTTTATCAAGCAATTGACTAAAATAAAGTAGCCTAAAAATCAATTCCTGAAACACCACCTTCGATCATGATAAAAACCATTATTAATCATCAATGACTTGTTCCACACCAAACACCACGCTAAAATTTGGTGTAAGAAGTCATCATCTAGTATCATAATCAATAGAAACCTTAACTAGTCAACAAAAATTTTATAGCAAGAGACTGATTACACAAAGATGAAGATATTATTGTCAAGGGTTTTTTTTATGCTATCAATAGTCCAATAATAATATTTCTAACTCTAGTGCTAGTAAATATTCAACTACAAATACTTTCAACTTTGATGTTGGTAAATATCATATGAAAAAATATATGATATCCCTGGCTTTGATGTCAGTAAATATCCAACTCTAGCATTAGTAAAAGTATTATATGAAAAAATATATGATATTTATGGTTTTGATGTCCGTAAATATTCAACTAAAATTACTTTTAACTAGTGTTAGTAAGTATAATATGAAGAAATGTATGATATTCTTAACTCTAGTGTTAGTGAATATTTGAGGTGCGAATAATTCTCATTTCAATGTTAATACTCTTAACTTTGATGTTAGTGAATATTAAATATATATTAAATATGGTATTGATGAATATAAATATTACGACTCATGTCGTAAAAAAATATATTGAAAATTCAAAAATATCAACTCAAATGATCTTTTATTTGGCAAAGTCCTAATGAACTTTATAAACTTTATAAAGTAAAGAAAATAAAATAATGTTAAAAATACCTAACTTTTAGACTTGGTTAAAAAAAAAAAATTTAATATTTTACCACACATAAAAAAATAGTATTTAAAGTTTTTTTTTATTTTATTAAATAAATAAAAATAATTATAATAATTTTAAAAAAAACCAGAAAAAAAGCTTGAGTCAATATGGTTAACCTGTTAAATTCATGATCCAAGTCATAAGACCAAAATACCTTAAAACAAGCTGGAATATATTATAAAATTTAATATTAAAGGATAAAAAAAGAGAGTTAAGAACTGTTGATTTTAAGGCAAGTCCCTCGCTTATATGATAGTGATGTCATTTCAAACTGTTAATTTTTATGTTTCTTTCATTTGAAGAGAGAAGCAGCTCGGAACCTTTTCTTTCCTTGAGGGGAGAAAGAGTGGGGACCATAGTTGTAAAATCCGTTTCGGGTACCGTTCCGGTTTTTTGTTTGGAACGGAACGTTCCGGTTTCGGTGCATTCCGGCGTTCCGTTCCGGTTTTGTACTGTTCATATTTATTTAATTATATATATGAAAAAAAAATATTAATTTAACAAGTATAATTTAAATTCAAGATAAATAAAATTTAAATTATACAATACAAACATAATCTCAAAATTAGAAACATCTTTAAAATTCCAAAATATTATGAAAGTAAAATGTTCTAAAATAAAAGAAAAATACACCAAACATCTTCTACATATTATTATTATAATTAATAACTATTATTATATAATAATAATAATTATAATATAATAATACTTACTATAAAAAGTAAAAACCCACCCACCCCGTTTTTGTCCCCTTCACTTTCATTTCAAGCTAAAAAACCCTATCTTTTTCTCTTCAAGCCGCTGCCCCCCTCGCTAAAAACCCAATCTTTTTTATTCCTCCAGGCTTCAACCCCTCTGCTCCTTCTCCAAAATTCCCACGCCATTTCTTTGACCCCACCATGACTCTTCTTCTCCGATCCTTCCCTCTAATCACTCTCCGCACGACCAGACCCTCCTCTCTTCCTCTCCTCCAAACTCTTCTCAAATATCACTTGGAGAGCAAAGTTGGTTGGGTGTGTACTCGGATACAGACCCGAAACTGAGTTCAGAAATGAAAGCCGTTTTGGGTTTTCCTGAACTGAACTGAGGAAAACCACCTCCGAGGAAAACGACGTCGTTTTGGGTTTTGGCTGACACCGGAACGGAACCCCCGATACAAAACCAGGACGTTCCGGCCGGAATTCGGCCGGAATGGCCGGATCGGTCCGGAATTCTACCCGGGACAAAAACGTCGCCGTTTTGTCCCGGATTTTTCAGTGGAATGGGCCGTTCCGGCCGGAACAGAACGGAACGGGATTTATAACTCTGGTGGGGACAGGAGCATGACTGCATTATCTGTCTGATATACTGCTGAAGGAAGGAATCGCTTCCACATGTGGCCATTAGGATGAAAGAAATACCAAACCCAGAAAAGTGATATTGCGGCTCAGTGTTCAGCAAAGCAACGTAACCTTTCAGTGTTCAGCAATCCTCTCCAACCTAGATTCTTCCCCTACATTATCTAGGAGTTGGCCCTAGCTATCAAGCAAAATGTTACCCACTGCTATCCGTTTACCCTGAGGCTGCATTTACAAAGCGACAATCATGATGCCAGTTGCGATAACCTTTACGTCACAGCTTTTCCCTCTGATTTTGACTTCTCTCCTGATCCCTCTTTCCTACTCATGCACTTTTACAATAACAAACAGCTGCCCCTATACCATATGGCCCGGTACCCTTGCAGGTGCAGGCAACCCACAACTTGCAAGTACTGGATTCCGCTTGGATTCTGGTCAGAGTTTGAGCATTTCAAGTGTCCCAGGGTGGTCAGGGCGGATATGGGCGAGGACAGGTTGCACGTTTGACGGCTCTGGAAATGGCTCCTGTCAAACTGGCGATTGCGGGGGGAGGCTGGAATGCCAGGGCGGTGGTGCTGCTCCACCAGCGTCGCTCTTTGAGATAACCCTCGGCACCGGCAATGTCGAAGATTACTATGACGTCAGCCTCGTAGACGGCTACAATTTGCCTCTTGTTGCCGTGCCTGCTGGGATTCACGGTGCATGTAAAGCCACTGGCTGCGTTTCAGATGTCAACATGGGTAAGGTTTTCCACCTCCCAACTAATTTTCGTTTAGCTTTTTGGGCTCCTCAGCAAGACAATGATCTAATCGCTTCAACTTTTCGTGTCTGTAATTTCAAATAGGCTGCCCAAAGGAACTTCAGGTGGTAGGCGATGGTGGTGGAGGAGAGGGTGTGGTTGCTTGTAAAAGTGCTTGCGAGGCCTTTGGACTGGACCAGTACTGTTGCGGCGGGGAGTTTGCCAACCCAACTGCATGCCGACCATCATTTTATTCAACTATTTTTAAACGAGCTTGTCCAAGGGCTTATAGCTACGCTTTTGATGATGGCACCAGCACTTTCACATGCCAGGCTTCTGATTATGCCATCATTTTCTGCCCCACTGCCAACCGGTATGCCTCCTTTCCCTCGTTATTGATTTCTTCAGCTTGGATTAAAAAAAGAAAGGCTGTTTTTCTCTTTCGCTTCAGATAAACGTTATTAGTGTTAAAATAAAAGAATGAATCTCTGGCACAGGATCGAGACGCCTGATGGGGTAGACACAGCTTCTGTGATTCCCAAACCTGGTAATGAGAAGACAATGAAGCTGGTGTCCTCCTCAAACTTTCTCCGACCTCTTCCATTGATGTTCCTTCTCTTCATCCTCTATTTAACCTAATGAACATGGATGGGAATCTTATCTGCCTTGCCAGAATAAAGTAATTCCACAGGGCACCCTTCATTGTTTGGAACGGTGAAGAACCTCACTAATCCTGCACGAAGAGTTGAACTATTGCAGAAGGGCACCAAGTGCTATTTCATTCTCATGGAAATGAATCCTTTTGCCAGAATGAAGTTGAATTAGTTTATTAGTGTTTCTATTGTACAAGCAGCAAATTGGCAGGTTGCAAGCAGACAACGATTTCTTGGTATGAAAAGCAAAAACAAATGTAAAATAACCTTCTTCAAAAAAGGATTCATAAGCTACAGTGATGAAATTCCAGAAAGTAAAAAAAAACAATCTAATCGTGATTTCTATTTCTATACCAACCTTGATCAGCTAGGTTATATATAGTCATTGTTCATGATTTATGCAATATATATAATAAAAATATTGCACGCAAGTCTCTTATTTTTTAGTCTTGGTTTTCTTCGATGCTTGGGTCTTCTTTCTTACTTTCTTCACTGGCTGCAGCTTTCCTACTGCAGACTTGCCTTTCTTTCGAGCCACTCCCTGCATCCAAACTTCCATAAATAAGCATAGATGGAATATATTGTAAAGCTAAGCAAAAGCATGGTTTCTAGCAGTTCACAAAAGAGAAACAACTTTGAAGCACTGGAAGATTTTAAACATACAGATGATTTCTCTGGTTTTCTCTTAGTTTTTCCATTGGCTAATTCTTCAACACCCTCATTCTGATCAGTTTGAAGTGCAGTGGCCTTTGTTATCTTGTCAGTCTCATCTTCAGAATCGAAAGAAAAACCCTCGAGCGTTCCTACTCATACAGGTCATTTTTAGCCAACTACAAAAGTGAGTTCTTTTATTCAAAGGATATTTCTCGATAAAGTATTTAAAATAAAGAAACCGTAGAGAGAGAAAACCTAACCTTCAACCATAGTTTCAGCTTCATAAACATTGGACTGTGTTTTTAGCTGAATGAAGTCATTCATAATAGCCTCTATCTGATCAAGAACAAGATAAAAAATAATAAGACATTATCTGAGCTGCAAAGAATGAGTAATTGGAAGAGGAAATTGCCACACCTTTGCCTCTGATTGACCAAAGCTAACCTGAACCAGAATAGAAAATGTTATATCATGCAATCATGCCTTTAAAAAGTAAAAATGTACAGCAGAACTCAAGGAGATCATGAGACTGAGAATTGGGGTGAGAAAGAGAAACTACAGGGGGTGTTAAATATGTGAATAAAAAATTTCAAGCTGAGGTCCATGACATACAACGCAAAAGGTTCTGGAAGGAACTATTGTTGTTCTGTATATTGTGCCTGAAACAACGAAGTTAAGTAAATCAGAAGCAAGCTCTCTATGGAGGAATGCATAACAAAACAGATAAGGACAAGGTTTTTGAGGTGGTTTCAAAAGTGAGCCACCAATGAAGAGAAAAGCACACAAGGCACTAGGTCATGGTAAAGAAAAATTTGGGGAAGACAGCAAACTTTTTGTTGGGACACTCTCCGCAGAATGCTCGAGCTACTTTCTAATAAAGTTTAGTTATAGCAACATTAACATGATTGCTGTGGATTGTGTTGTAAGCACAAAATCTGAGAAATCGTCCATGATGATTCTGAAGGACAAGGTTTTTGAGGTGGTTTCAAAAGTGAGCCACCAATGAAGAGAAAAGCACACAAGGCACTAGGTCATGGTAAAGAAAAATTTGGGGAAGACAGCAAACTTTTTGTTGGGACACTCTCCGCAGAATGCTCGAGCTACTTTCTAATAAAGTTTAGTTATAGCAACATTAACATGATTGTTGTGGATTGTGTTGTAAGCACAAAATCTGAGAAATCGTCCATGATGATTCTGAAGGAAAAAGGACCTTTCATTACTAAAAATCTAATGCATAATTTTTTATCTGCCACAACAAATAGTTGAGAGCTCTTCTGGCTATATTAGATGGGGAAATATTCGAAATTATACCAAAAGAAAATGCAGTAACCTCATAAATTATCATAACAAAACAAAAGATACCTTTTAAATCTAGGTACATTTCAGAATTTCCAGATGGGGTATCCGGAATCACTACTCGCCCAACAGCCCCCATATCACCACTTAGATCGATGGACTCACCTTCACACTCAACAAGAGCCTGCATCATAAAGCTTTTAGTTAATAAATGATCTGCATGTGGATGCATGCATAAAGTTATCTATCATTCTTTATATACATGGATTTAAATATTATGTGGCAAGAGCCACAGAACCATCAAACCAGATTGAGACAAAAAAAAACTAACAATATAAGAGAACTATGTCTATTAATAGCAGCATCCAAGACAGCACCTAGGAGTTGGAAAGTTAAATGATATTTATAGTAAATGCAGAGGAAACAAGAGGTGTTTTTTTAAGAACAATTGGATTCCTACCTTAGAACGCTGGACTTTCTCAGAGAGTACCAATGGTAACCTTGATGTAGAAACCTGCATGCTTGTCTTGCTAAGTGAATTGGGTGAAGTATGGGAGAGGGGAAAAAAGAATAGCTGCTACACATAATTCTTACATGAGCATTTATGTGCTTCTCAGATGTGTCTTCCTCAGTAATTTCTGCATCGCCGTGATTTCCTGTAGCTTCAATTAAGAACATTTTAAGAATATGAAAGACAGATCTTTGTGTGAAATTTGGAAAGAATTAAAATTCACCACAATTTCCATCTTCTCCTTGTACCTTTACTTTTCAAGTTATCATTTTCAATCTTCCCATTCTTTGGAGTGTGACCCTCTCCTTTTGAAATCTTTGGAGATTTACTTTTTGAGGCCTCTTTTACAGGAGACACTTCTCTGCTGCGCAACAGAACTGGTTCCTCATCATTTCCGCTCTCTTCAATTTTATTTTTTCTTGAATCCCTTGCAGGACTATTATCAGGACAGGACTCAGAGTCCGATGATAATGCCCAAACTGAATGGTTTGATGCCTGTCAGCATCATTGTATTTGTCATGAACATCAACCATGTAAATAGCAAGGTAGACACCTCAGAACTAAACATTGAAAACCAGTAAACATGCTAGATATTCCTGGTAAAGAAACATTCCACGCCAATAGTTGAAGAAAGAAAATCTAAAACTAGTTGACTTGTTAGAGCAATGAATGGTTAGAAAATAGATATTGACATCAAAGTTCGCTGCACCAGAATGTGCATAGAAGAGGACAATTAAGTGCAGGGGAGGTGGCGTGCCAGCCATCAGATTCCTTCACCTATGATACCAAGAAGGATGTCACTCTTAGAAACACTTAGCAGAAGATTAAAGACAAACTTCCCTCGGTTTGCTCTTTGAAGTCACCCACAGCATTATCAAACATCAACTTTTGACAATACACAAAAGTCTTCATTAGCATATAACCTATTAAACAATAGTATTCCTTCACTATAGGAGCCATGTATAACCAGCAGAAGCATCATGTTTATTTTGATATTCAGCCTTGGACGAAATTCTCCCACAAACTCTTTCAAGTCCCGAAAACAGACTATGGTTTTTAATCTACATTTCTGTACAATCAATTAATGACACTTTTGCACTAAACTCATTCTGAACACAAAAAAGAAGTGTTGGTATAAATGTTTCTTTCATGGATTTCTTTAGTATGCTTTGCAAAAGTTGTCATCCTAACATCTTGTCCATCATCGCCATCCCCTTAAATCATGTTCAGAAGTCCATCACTTGAAAAGCAAGACTACATGAATCTTATTTTTCAAACAAAGTGTTAAAAAAACACAAAGACAAGGCTTACAAGTATGGTAATGTAGCTTGCCATACAAGCACAAAGCAATAACATCTTTGACCAACAATTACGCAAGAAATCACCTTTCTTTTCTTCTCTTAGCTCATCCTTGATTTTGATGTCAGTGAATATTCAACCAAAGTTACTTCCAACTCTAGCATTGGTAAAAGTATTATATGAAAAAATATATGATATTTATGGTTTTAGCGTCCGTAAATATTCAACTAAAATTACTTTTAACTAGTGTTAGTATGTATAATATGAAGAAATGTATGATGTTCCAGTGAATATTTAAGCTGCGATTAATTTCTCATTCCAATGTTAATACTCTTAACTTTGATGTTAGTGAATATTAGGTATATATTAAATATGGTATTGATGAATATAAATATTACGACTCTTACATCGTAAAAAAAATTGAAAATTCAAAAATATCAACTCAAATGATCTTTTAATTTGGCAAAGTCCTAATGAACTTTATAAAGTAAAGAAAATAAATTAATGTTAAAAATACCTAACTTTTAGACTTGGTTAAAAAAAACATTTTAATATTTTACCACACATAAAAAAATAGTATTTAAAGTTTTTTTTATTTTATTAAATAAATAAAAATAATAATAATAATTTAAAAAAAAAAAACAGAAAAAAAGTTTGAGTCAATATGGTTAACCTGTTAAATTCATGATCCAAGTCATAATACCAAAATACCTTAAAACAAGCTGAAATATATTATAAAATTTAATATTAAAGGATAAAAAAAGAGAGTTAAGAACTGTTGATTTTAAGGCAAGTCCCTCACTTATATGATAGTGATGTCATTTCAAACTGTTAATTTTTATGCTTCTTTCATTTGAAGAGAGAAGCAGCTCGGAACCTTTTCTTTCCTTGAGGGGAGAAAGAGGGGGGACAGGAGCATGACTGCATTATCTGTCTGTGATACTGCAGAAGGAAGGAATCGCTTCCACATGTGGCCATGAGGATGAAAGAAATACCAAACCCAGAAAAGTGATATTGCGGCTGAGTGTTCAGCTATGCAACGTAACCTTTCAGTGTTTAGCAATCCTCTCCAACCTAGATTCTTCCCCTACATTATCTAGGAGTTGGCCCTATCAAGCAAAATGTTACCCACTGCTATCCGTTTACCCTGAGGCTGCATTTACAAAGCTACAAGCATGATGCCAGTTGCGATAACCTTTACGTCACAGCTTTTCCCTCTGATTTTGACTTCTCTCCTGATCCCTCTTTCCTACTCATGCACTTTTACAATAACAAACAGCTGCCCCTATACCATATGGCCCGGTACCCTTGCAGGTGCAGGCAACCCACAACTTGCAAGTACTGGATTCCGCTTGGATTCTGGTCAGAGTTTGAGCATTTCAAGTGTCCCAGGGTGGTCAGGGCGGATATGGGCGAGGACAGGTTGCACGTTTGACGACTCTGGAAATGGCTCCTGTCAAACTGGTGATTGCGGGGGGAGGCTGGAATGCCAAGGCGGTGGTGCTGCTCCACCAGCGTCGCTCTTTGAGATAACCCTCGGCACCGGCAATGTCGAAGATTACTATGACGTCAGCCTCGTAGACGGCTACAATTTGCCTCTTGTTGCCGTGCCTGCTGGGATTCACGGTGCATGTAAAGCCACTGGCTGCGTTTCAGATGTCAACATGGGTAAGGTTTTCCACCTCCCAACTAATTTTCGTTTAGCTTTTTGGGCTCCTCAGCAAGACAATGATCTAATCGCTTCAACTTTTCGTGTCTGTAATTTCAAATAGGCTGCCCAAAGGAACTTCAGGTGGTAGGCGATGGTGGTGGAGGAGAGGGTGTGGTTGCTTGTAAAAGTGCTTGCGAGGCCTTTGGACTGGACCAGTACTGTTGCGGCGGGGAGTTTGCCAACCCAACTGCATGCCGACCATCATTTTATTCAACTATTTTTAAACGAGCTTGTCCAAGGGCTTATAGCTACGCTTTTGATGATGGCACCAGCACTTTCACATGCCAGGCTTCTGATTATGCCATCATTTTCTGCCCCACTGCCAACCGGTATGCCTCCTTTCCCTCGTTATTGATTTCTTCAGCTTGGATTAAAAAAAGAAAGGCTGTTTTTCTCTTTCGCTTCAGATAAACGTTATTAGTGTTAAAATAAAAGAATGAATCTCTGGCACAGGATCGAGACGCCTGATGGGGTAGACACAGCTTCTGTGATTCCCAAACCTGGTAATGAGAAGACAATGAAGCTGGTGTCCTCCTCAAACTTTCTCCGACCTCTTCCATTGATGTTCCTTCTCTTCATCCTCTATTTAACCTAATGAACATAGGTGGGAATCTTATCTGCCTTGCCAGAATAAAGTAATTCCACAGGGCACCCTTCATTGTTTGGAACGGTGAAGAACCTCACTAATCCTGCACGAAGAGTTGAACTATTGCAGAAGGGCACCAAGTGCTATTTCATTCTCATGGAAATGAATCCTTTTGCCAGAATGAAGTTGAATTAGTTTATTAGTGTTTCTATTGTACAAGCAGCAAATTGGCAGGTTGCAAGCAGACAACGATTTCTTGGTATGAAAAGCAAAAACAAATGTAAAATAACCTTCTTCAAAAAAGGATTCATAAGCTACAGTGATGAAATTCCAGAAAGTAAAAAAAAACAATCTAATCGTGATTTCTATTTCTATACCAACCTTGATCAGCTAGGTTATATATAGTCATTGTTCATGATTTATGCAATATATATAATAAAAATATTGCACGCAAGTCTCTTATTTTTTAGTCTTGGTTTTCTTCGATGCTTGGGTCTTCTTTCTTACTTTCTTCACTGGCTGCAGCTTTCCTACTGCAGACTTGCCTTTCTTTCGAGCCACTCCCTGCATCCAAACTTCCATAAATAAGCATAGATGGAATATATTGTAAAGCTAAGCAAAAGCATGGTTTCTAGCAGTTCACAAAAGAGAAACAACTTTGAAGCACTGGAAGATTTTAAACATACAGATGATTTCTCTGGTTTTCTCTTAGTTTTTCCATTGGCTAATTCTTCAACACCCTCATTCTGATCAGTTTGAAGTGCAGTGGCCTTTGTTATCTTGTCAGTCTCATCTTCAGAATCAAAAGAAAAACCCTCGAGCGTTCCTACTCATACAGGTCATTTTTAGCTAACTACAAAAGTGAGTTCTTTTATTCAAAGGATATTTCTCGATAAAGTATTTAAAATAAAGAAACCGTAGAGAGAGAAAACCTAACCTTCAACCATAGTTTCAGCTTCATAAACATTAGACTGTGTTTTTAGCTGAATGAAGTCATTCATAATAGCCTCTATCTGATCAAGAACAAGATAAAAAATAATAAGACATTATCTGAGCTGCAAAGAATGAGTAATTGGAAGAGGAAATTGCCACACCTTTGCCTCTGATTGACCAAAGCTAACCTGAACCAGAATAGAAAATGTTATATCATGCAATCATGCCTTTAAAAAGTAAAAATGTACAGCAGAACTCAAGGAGATAATGAGACTGAGAATTGGGGTGAGAAAGAGAAACTACAGGGGGTGTTAAATATGTGAATAAAAAATTTCAAGCTGAGGTCCATGACATACAATGCAAAAGGTTCTGGAAGGAACTATTGTTGTTCTGTATATTGTGCCTGAAACAACAAAGTTAAGTAAATCAGAAGCAAGCTCTCTATGGAGGAATGCATAAAAAACAGATAAGGACAAGGTTTTTGAGGTGGTTTCAAAAGTGAGCCACCAATGAAGAGAAAAACACACAAGGCACAGGTCATGGTAAAGAAAAACGTGGGGAAGTAAGACAGCAAACTTTTTGATGGGACACTCTCCGCAGAATGCTCAAGCTACTTTCTAATAAAGTTTAGTTATAGCAACATTAACATGATTGTTGTGGATTGTGTTGCAAGCACAAAATCTGAGAAATCGTCCATGATGATTCTGAAGGAAAAAGGACCTTTCATTACTAAAAATCTAATGCATAATTTTTTATCTGTCACAACAAATAGTTGAGAGCTCTTCTGGCTTATATTAGATGGGGAAGTATTCGAAATTATACCAAAAGAAAATGCAGTAACCTCATAAATTATCATAACAAAACAAAGATACCTTTTAAATCTAGGTACATTTCAGAATTTCCAGATGGGGTATCTGGAATCACTACTCGCCCAACAGCCCCCATATCACCACTTAGATCAATGGATTCACCTTCACACTCAACAAGAGCCTGCATCATAAAGCTTTTAGTTAATAAATAAGCTGCATGTGGATGCATGCATAAAGTTATCTATCATTTCTTAATATACATGGATTTAAATATTATGTGGCGAGAGACACGGAACCATCAAACCAGATTGAGACCAAAAAAACTAACAATATAAGAGAACTATGTCTATTAATAGCATCCAAGACAGCGCCTTGAAGCTGGAAAGTTATATTATATTTATAGTAAATGCAGAGGAAACAAGAGATGTTTTTTTAAGAACAATTGGATTCCTACCTTAGAACGCTGGACTTTCTCAGAGAGTACCAATGGTAACCTTGATGTAGAAACCTGCATGCTTGTCTTGCTATGTGAATTGGGTGAAGTATGGGAGAGTGGAAAAAAGAATAGCTGCTACACATAATTCTTACATGAGCATTTATGTGCTTCTCAGATGTGTCTTCCTCAGTAATTTCTGCATCCCCGTGGTTTCCTGTAGCTTCAATTAAGAACATTTCAAGAATATGAAAGACAGATCTTTGTGTGAAATTTGGAAAGAATTAAAATTCACCACAATTTCCATCTTCTCCTTGTACCTTTACTTTTCAAGTTATCATTTTCAATCTTCCCATTCTTTGGAGTGTGACCCTCTCCTTTTGAAATCTTTGGAGATTTACTTTTTGAGGCCTCTTTTACAGGAGACACTTCTCTGCTGCGCAACAGAACTGGTTCCTCATCATTTCCGCTCTCTTCAATTTTATTTTTTCTTGAATCCCTTGCAGGACTATTATCAGGACAGGACTCAGAGTCCGATGATAATGCCCAAACTGAATGGTTTGATTCCTGTCAGCATCATTGTATTTGTCATGAACATCAACCATGTAAATAGCAAGGTAGACACCTCAGAACTAAACATTCAAAACCAGTAACCATGCTAGATATTCCTGGTAAAGAAACATTCCACGCCAATAGTTGAAGAAAGAAATCTAAAACTAGTTGACTTGTTAGAGCAATGAATGGTTAGAAAATAGATATTGACATCAAAGTTCGCTGCACCAGAATGTGCATAGAAGAGGACAATTAAGTGCAGGGGAGGTGGCGTGCCAGCCATCAGATTCCTTCACCTATGATACCAAGAAGGATGTCACTCTTAGAAACACTTAAAGCTTTTAGCAGAAGATTAAAGACAAACGTCCCTCGGTTTGCTCTTTGAAGTCAGCCACAGCATTATCAAACATCAACTTTTGACAGTACACAAAAGTCTTCATTAGCATATAACCTATTAAACAATAGTATTCCTTCACTATAGGAGCCATGTATAACCAGCAGAAGCAACATGTTTATTTTGATATTCAGCCTTGGACGAAATTCTCCCACAAACTCTTTCAAGTCCCGAAACAGACTATGGTTTATACTTCCTACCTTACTGTACAAATCAATCATGAACTATTGGCACTAAACTCAACACAAGAGAAGTGTTGGTATAAATGTTCTTACATGAGGTTCTTTAGTATGCTTTGCAAACGTGTCATCCTCAACATCTTGTCCATCATCGCCATCCCCTAAATCATTTTCAGAAAAACAAAGTACATCACTTGAAAACCAAGACTACATGAATCTTATTTTTTCAAAACAAAATGTTAAAAAAAAAACCAAAGACAAGGCTTACAAGTAGTGGTAATGTAGCTGCCATACAAGCACAAACCAATACCATTTGACCAACACAAATAGAAAAGAAAATCACCTTTTCTTTTCTTCTTCTTAGCTCCCCCTTTTGGTTTGGAGGTCTTATTGGATGAAGCAACAGCAATAATTGGACCAACAAGATCGTTTCCTTCCTTTGACGATTGAGAATGAACCATGTCGTCACTATAAGGACTGGCCTTGGGAGAAGAGGCTGAATCAGAGGACAATGTCAGAGCTGGGGCCTGTCAAGCAATGTTTTAATTGGTCAGTGCCCAGGATAGGAAACATTAAAAGAAAAGAAAAAAGGGAAAGAACAGACCTGGAAAGAACGGAGCCAGTCTGGAGAATCCTCCCGAGAGCTATTGCTCATTTTGGATCAATTAGCAGCGATCAAATTTCAACATACATGCAATATTATTAATAATCTGTCAAAAAAAAAAATTCCTCTTTGCTTAGTCTTGGTTGTTAGATTTAATAGAAATGCAGAAATGGAAATTTTTAATTGTGCAGTTGAGGGATGAATTTTCTCTCCTAGTTTCCAAATCATTTGACAAAAGAAGAAGAAGAAACCCTAAAATCGGAAGGAGAAAATTGGCTTAAAAGAAAATGCTTGGCAAGTGCATATAGACATGGAGAGAGACTACTTGCCAGAGCTGTAAGAAAGCAAAATAACCAATGGCGTCGAGGTACAGGCACCAATAAGCGGAGCGCTCTCTCTCTCCCCCTCCGTCCCTCTCTGCGACTGCGAGCGCTACAGTATTCAAGAATCGAAACGCGGCCTCCTCGAAAATCACAAATTTACAATCATGTTGAGTTTGGTTCACGTTGATTAGTATTTTTTATAAAAAATATATATTAAAATAATATTTTTTATTTTTAAAAAATTGTTTTTAATTCAATTTTTTTATTTAAAATAAAAAAAATTACCTTTTCTTACATCAAGGGGTCTTAGTGTGTGGGTGAGCCAAGGTTTTGGAGGCGCTTTGCAATGCAGTTCAAGAAAGGGCCTAAGAGTCACGAGACTACCAGCCAATCCAACTGCTACAAAGGCCCAGCCCCATTATTATATTATATTATACATTATATTTTATTATCTTTATCTAGTATTCTACTAAACATATCAGGTTCGTTGCTGTAGCTTCTGAGTATTTTCACTATGGCTTGGAATAGAATTACTCAATTTTCGGGCCAGATCGGTTCGGGTCGCCAGTTCAGTGCTTATTTTTGGTTTTGCACAATGAATTAATGTTTTTGTCCTTCGAAAACGATAAAAAACGGCTTCTGGGAGAAGGGGTGCGGAAGTAATTACACTCGTACGGTTCGGTCCGGTCCGGTCCAGTCCGCCTACCTTTTTATTTTTTTATATTTTTTGAAAATGGCTAAATATGGATATAGCCTGTAATAAGACAAAATTGATGATGTGGTCACAGGGGTAGACCGGTAATTGACTGTCATTTTTTATTATTATTTTAGAAATACTGTCGGCGCATGCGGAACACGTGACCGGCAGTATTCTGCCTCACGTCCTGTGAAGGTGGCGTGTGAGGTGTGCTCGGGTCGTCGGAGATGGGCTACCGGTGTCTCTGTCGACGCGCCTCCTTGTGGTCTTCCTCTCGATGCGGCGTGTTTTTCCAATCGGTGGCCGTGAACGCGGCGATGACCAGTTAAAGTTGTTTTTTCCATTTCTCTCTCCTGCACGTAAAAGTACAGGAGAGACCCCCGGTTTTGTTTCTTTTGCACTTCAGTCCTTTCACTTTTAATTTCGTGTATAGTCCTGATTTCTGTTATATAAGTTTTGATTTAGTTCGATTGAGTCATTCGATTGAAATTAATTAAATGTTAATGTTTCACTTCAATCCTCCTTCTTTTAATTTCTGGATTGGGTTTAAATAGCTTAATATATCCGATACAGAAGTTTCATTTTTTTTCAATTTTGTCTTTTGATTGAAATTGATAATATATTTGATTTTCATTTCGGCCCTTATACTTTTAATTTTTTATTTTAATCCCTTTATTTTTTTATATTTCTGGAATAAGTGTGCTCTTAGCTTTCATTTTTAACTTTTTTCAATCCTATTTTCGATAGGAGCAGTTGACAATTGAATCCAATTTTCCCATTATTTTAATATCCGTAATAGTTCGAAAAGAGGGCCCGACTCCAAGTTGTTCAAGAATAGTGGCGTTGAGTTTCTCGACCCTTTGACTTAGGATTAGTTAGTTCTCTTTCTCGATGGGGGCAAGGGAAGGGATATAACTCAGCGGTAGAGCATTTCCAAAATTTTGCCTAGACAAGATTTGCCTTATTTGCAAGATGGAGGACCTGTTGATATGGTCTTCAACCCATTAGCAGTACCTTCACGAATGAATGTAGGACAAATATTTGAATGCTCACTCGGGTTAGCGGGAAGTCTGCTAGATAAACATTATTGAGTAGCACCTTTTGATGAGAGATATGAACAAGAGGTTTCTAGAAAACTAGTATTTTTTGAATTATATGAAGCCGGTAAGCAAACAGCAAATCCGTGGGTATTTGAACCCGAATGCCCGGGAAAAAGTAGAATATTTGATGGAAGAACGGGAGATCCTTTTGAGCAGCCTGCTATAATAGGAAAGCCTTATATCTTGAAATTAATTCATTAAGTTGCTGATAAAATACATAGACGTTCCAGTGGTCATTATGCACTTGTTACACAACAACCCCTTAGAGGAAGAGCCAAACAAGGGGGACAACGGGTAGGAGAAATGGAGGTTTGGGCTCTAGAGGGATTTGGTGTTTCTCATATTTTACAAGAGATGCTTACTTATAAATCAGATCATATTAGAGCTCCCCAAGAAGTGCTTGGTACTACGATCAGTGGATGAACAATACCTAAACCTGAGGATGCTCCAGAATCTTTTCGATTGCTCGTTCGAGAACTACGATATTTGGCTCTGGAACTGAAACATTTCCTTATATCTGAGAAGAACTTCCAGATTAATAGGAAGGAAGTTTAATCGGAATGAATCAGAATTTTTCTTCTATGATCGATCGGTATAAACATCAACAACTCCGAATTTGATCAATTTCGTCCCAACAAATAAGTGCTTGGACTAATAAAATCCTACCTAATGGAGAGATTGTTGGAGAGGTTACAAAACCCTATACTTTTCATTACAAAACTAATAAACCTGAAAAAGATGGATTATTTTGTGAAAGAATTTTTGGGCCTATAAAAAGTTTATTTTCTTATTTGTTGAGGTGGTATTTTTAAAAAAAACATTAGCTCTTAAATTTTATTTTATATCTATGATCATTTAAAAATTGATATTTCTTTTTTTTCTCTCCCTTTATTCTTTCTTTTAGTTTTTTTATTGGTTTTTTATTATTATTTTCAAGTCATATGAATTTTTTTTGCCTGATAATTTTTATTTTTTACTAGATCTTTTGTTAAAGTTTTTAGGATTTTTTTAGTCTTTCATTTATTTATTTTTTCATTATTAACACAATAATAATAATAATAATAATAATAATTATTATTATTATTATTATTATTATTATTATTTTTCTAACTTACTTTTTTGTTAATATTTTTTAGTTTTTTCCTCTCAGGATAATATGATAATTTTTATTGTTTTGACAGTAATAGCAATGATAATTTTAGATGTTAAGACATCGATGTTGCTATTTTTATAATAGGGTGTGGTGATTTGTTTTATTATATTAAATTTTGTATATATAGATATTATATTTTAATTTTGGAACAATAAATCCTATTAATTTATTTAATCCCAACAATTATAAAAATTGTTTACTTAGCCCGCAACGTAGTGCGGTCAATTTTTTAAATTTTCAAGTTAAATGATTTTTGTTTAGGTAATAATTTTTATTTTTGTTTTATCATTTATTTTATTTTATTATTTGCTCTTTTATTAATGTTTTTAGACTTTTTTTAGTCTTTGATTTAATTTTTTTTTCTATTAACGCAATAATAATAGTACTATTAAGAATAATAATAATAATAATAATAATAATAATAATTTTAGTTTTTGTTCTTACTTGCTTTTTTGTTATTTTTTTGTGTTGTTTTTTTCGGAGTAGTTTAATAATTTTTATTATTGTAACAGTAATAGTGATTATAATTTTGGAAATTAAGACTTCGATGTTACTGTTGTTATGATAGGGTATTTTAATCTGTTTTATTGTATCAAACTTTACATATAAAAATATTATATTTTAATCTCAACAATTATAAAAATTATTTGCTTTGTCCGCAACGTAGTGCGGGCAATTAACTAGTACATAAACCAGATGAGATGACGGAAATATTGTTCAAACACTGTCCATACAGAGTTATTTTATTGTGGATTGAAACAGTTTATTTTATTTTTGTTTTACTTCGCTTTCTTCTTCTCTGTTTTGCCTACCTGTCTCTCTCCCCCCACTCTATTCTCTTATAAAAAAACAACAAATCTCTTCTCTTATATATGAAGGAACTCTCAAATCTTTGTATTTGATATTAGCATCTAGTCATTAGCAAGTTACTTTCACCGGTAATCCTCTCCTCTCCTTCGTTTGTTTCTTTCAAGGTATGGTACAGTATAGTACGCTACGCTATTCATACTTCTTTTCCAATTCCTTCCACTTTTTTTTTTCATATGGATGGAGGTCAAGCCCTAAATACAGTAGAGTTTGGGAGTGTTGTGCTTCTGTGTAAGGATAATTTATTTCAAAAATCTTTTTAAAATTGTTTTTATTTTTATAATTTTAATATTAAAAATAAAACAATTCTAAAAAACAATTTTGAAACGAAAATTATCGACAAAGCAAGAACGGAGTTGCTTTTTTCTAATATTACTACAGTTATTGCTTTCGCCTCCTACCAGATGGCAGTATGCCATGCTGGAAACGGTTTGTACTGGTAAACACCCTCTTCTAAAATGTACGCAGACAGTTTAAACTCTAGGTTCCTAGGTGAAGACAGTCAATTAAATTGTCCGTCGTTCCCTGCGTGACATCTGTCAGTTTCTGTCGCAAACATCAGTCAGGCTAGTTAATCCTCTTTTACAAAATTCCTCAAAAGGTAACATCTCAGATTAACGCCAAAGAAAATCTTATGATACATTGAATAACCACCCAAATGTTTTTTTTAATAATAACAGGGGTAGAGAGAATACACGAATTCACATCCAGCAGAGCACGTGAAATGAAGAGAAGAAAATAAATAATGTACAAAATTCTTGATTCTCCTAGAGAGAAAAGGGAGAGGGAGAGGTCAACACAACTAAAGAGATCGAGAGACCTAATTACCAACAAATCAATCACCCACGAAGGTGCACACATCATCTCTACCTGCTCCCAAATACATATGCTGGCAGAGAGAGCTAGAAAAGACAAGAAATTAAAAGGGTTGATGATGATGGTGTTAATTGGTAACTGGATGAAGATGGAGATGGTTGTGGGCTTGGGAGAGTTCGTTCATGAGAGAGAGAATGCGGGCATGGCAGTCACGGGCATGATTGACAGCCTCAGCCTCCAGCTCACCCAGCTGGGAGCAGAGCCTCTCCTCCGCCTCCTCTGCCACTCTCAGCCTCTCCCATGCCCGTCGGAGCTCTGATTTCATCTTTTCCTCCCTCTGCTTGCTTTCTTTGAGGGCTTTCTCCAGCTCTTCATTTCTCTTCTTTAGCATCATCTCCTCTCCTTCCTTGACCGCCCCCATCACCGCCATTTATTATTGAGTATTCTCTCTCTTCGCAGCTACAAGAATTCTTTTTCCTGGCTACGAGAACAACCACTCAAATTTTAACACCTTTTATTTATTGGAAGGACACTCCTCTTTCTGTTTTTATAGGCTGCATCAGTTGTGTCCAGGTTCAATGTATCTTGTCTCTCATCTTCAAAAGATTATTCCTTGTAGTTTACCATTACATAATTAGGGAAATATTGATATTTTATTAGTTATTTAAAACAAATATATTGATATTAAAAAATTAAGATGATATTGTTTTTTTAAAATATTAAAATGATAATATATTAAATTAATTTGTCAAAATCATATCTTGAATCATAAAATCATAATAATATTATATAAAATGCATCAAAATAAATTATGATATCTAATTTTTAAGATGATAAATGATAAAATAACTTAGTCACTCCATTCACTAAGTTGTCCCGATAAATTGTTAGAATATCCTAGGTTTCTCTCAAATTAACATAAACAAAATATTTTGAAAATAAAAATAATTAAGTGAATGACAATTCAATATCTTACCATCAGCACTTATAGAGTGAGACCCCAAGAAGTGTGGCGTGGTGGTAAGGGACTTGAGATCTGTATAGGATGTTTTAAGTTCGAGTCAGGACATGCATTTCTTGTAAAAATCTGGGACAACCAGGGTTTTATTCACTCACCTGACCTCACAAAATACGCTTTCCAGGATGTGTGGTTTCATCAAATCCAAAAAAAACTTACAGAGTGAGAGTTAATTTGTTGTGGTTTATGAAATAACAAATATTGTACAAATCATAACAAAGCTGATTTACCTTTCAAATATGTTTGAAATAAAATAAAATAATTTAAATGCATGTTATAAACAACTTTTGTTAGGAGGGAATAATATAAGTTAGAATTTATAAATTAAAATTTGATTTTTTTTATTTCACAAGATTTTGATTCAAAATTGCAATAAACTTTTGTTTTGAGCAAAAACCATTTATAAATAAAAAAACAAATTACCACTTTGTTTTGAGTCAAAATTTGAAAAGTAATTTAATTCAATCTAGAAAAGACACAACAAACATCACTTAAGCTGTAAATAAATATAAAAATGAAACGTGAAGTAATTTAAATCAAAGAGACCAATTAATTGTTTTTTAAAATATACAAGGACTAAATAATAATCTATTATTTTATAGAGATTTAGTTTCGTTACTTGCGAGGAAAACAAACATTGCCTGTCCTGTCGTTTCAAAAAACCAGCGGCCGTTTCCTCTCTTCTGCGGGCTCCGGATCCACTCTATTTTATTTTCAAGGTAAGAGAAGAAGAAGTTTCCGGCCCATAGTAATTTTTTTTATCTGAGAAATAGCCCCGTGCTATCTTTGGTCATGAATGACTCACGAGTCCCATTTTGAAAATGTTATCTTCGGACCGGGATATTATGCGAATCTTCGAGATATACGGTATCCACTTAGCAACTTTTTATTCCTTTTTTACCCATCCATTTCAAAGTATTCTGTCTTCTTATAAAAAATATTATCTTTATTTTTTATTTTAAATTAAAAAAATAGATGTTTTTAAATCATTTTAGTGTAATAATATAAAAAAATAATTTTTTAAAAATAAAAAAAATATTTTAATTTATTTCTAAACAAAATTATTTAAAAATCAATATTATAAACAGTTGATGTGATTGATGGCGACATGATGTCAATTTTAAACTTTTGAAGAAGTAACCGGCGACGATGGGTAACATGTTCATATATACAAGTATTGTGACGGTTGAGCTAAAATAGGAGGTGGCGAGAGCTTTCAGAAACGGGTGGGGACAACCACTGCATCAATATTGAAGAAGGATGTGTCCACATCAATTGGATGGCAACCTCCCAACCTCCTAATGTTGATATAACTTTAGACGTAACATCCTTATTGATGTGCTAACATCATTATAATCTATATTTTCTCAAGTAGGTGTTAGTCCTTCAACCAAGATAACTAACTTCACATGCCCAAACCAAGTATTAGTTGTTAGTCCCTGCATCAAGATAACTAACTTAACATGTCCAAACCAAGTACTAGTTCCTGAATTGGATAATTAGCTCTACATACCCAAATCAAATGTTAGCACTTAAACTAAGAAGCTGTTTGGCGTTGCGGCCAAACCACTGTGCCACAATTTTTTTTCATTTTAAATAAATATGTTTTAGTGTTTTTAGATCATTTTGATGTGCTGATATTAAAAATAATTTTTAAAAAATAAAAAAGATCATTTTGATGTATTTCAGCATGAAAAACACTTTGAAAAACTACCGCAACTGCCCTCCTAAACAGGCTCTAAGTCAACTAGCTAAAAACATATTATTTGACTTGAATTAAACAAGAATTGAATAACATGCTTAATTTTGAATGAATAAGTAAAAAAGTTGTGATAATTTAACATTAACCTGAAACTTATGCTTTGCTAATCATCTTTTGTTGATGTATGATACATGTGTTTTTAAATGTACCAATTTATACATTGTATAAATCTCAAATCTCATCCATACATGATCTACATTTTCATTTCACCATGATGACTAAGTTTTCAAATCAATGATAAGAACTTATAAATTTATCTTTCTTTTGTTGAAATCATACACAAATATAGGAATAATATTCCATTTCAAATCCCCTTGAAACCAATCCTTTATTTATCCATCAACATATAATCAAATACCGTAACACACAATTTCAAATATCCTTGCACACTAAAATTTTCAAATTAAATATATACAAAAACTATCTTGATCAATTATTTTAAAGAAGTTTCTTACATCCCAAATCAAATAAAAAAGAAGGTTAAAAGCTTGGAAAAACTTTATAAGCCTTCACTTTTCTTATGCAAGGGATAGATTTAGAAAGGGTGTAAAGAAATAATTGAGATTGGTAGACTAAATAATTCAATCAATCGAGTCTGAAAGATGTTGCCAGGGCCCATTGTTTAGTTACTTTGCTGGGCGGAAGATATCCCACGACTTCCTGTGCGGTTTCGACGAGCATCAAAGTCGCCGAGGCCCATTTTAGTTACGAACATCCCAAAAAGGCCGAGGCCCTTTTTCGAAGTCATTTGTTGTTTGGATCCGTGGCCTTTTTTTGAATTCATTTGTTGTTTGGATAGATTAGCGTCAATATTTATAAACTAATTTCCCATACCCATCACTTTCTTCAACTACAGTGTTGCTCCCTCCTACTGCTGGAAGGAATTACGGAATTCCACCACTGGTGTTATTGTTTGCTGGATTGTTTCACGTCTCTCTCTCACGGCAACTGCGGCCAAGGAAATTAAATTAAATTAAATATTTATCATTCTCTTCTCCTTCACGTCTTATTCTTTAATGTTGCGGGTAAGTTTTCCATTCCTTCCTTCTTTTTAAGCATTTATTTATTTATTTATATACGCCAATCATTATACGGGAGATTGCTTTGTTTTGCTCTGCTTGCCTTATCCCATCAAGATCTCTCGCTTCTACAATTCTGAATCTGTTCATCATATTATTACGGCACGTTCGATCGACATTTTATTTATCCATCGATCTATCGCCATCGGCTTGGTTTGATCTGTTATCTTTTTCATGCTTCTGATGACTCATTAATCCTTCCCCATCTTCTTGTATTTTTTTCTCTCCTCTTCTGTTTTTTATTTTTTCAATTCTTTCATAATTACGTTGTGTGATAATTAGACGAGCAGAGCTACAAATCTATTCCCACCACCCTTTGTTTCTGCTCCTCCGTCACACCGACATTTCCTTTCCTTGTTTCCCCCTTCTTTTATCCTCTTGTTTTTCTCTAACCTCAAAAAAGGGAAGGGAAGGGAAGCGAATTGCGGTTTTATCGTATTGATTTGGGGTCATATACACGATCCACCGGAATCTCAAAGCTGGATTAGCACCATGGATATGCATGGTAATTCTCACCCCGATTCTGGAAAACTAGAGCAGATTATTTCCCAGTTTCTATTGAAGAGCTTGCACATCATTTTGGACTCAAGAATTCCTTCTCTTCATCCCCATGATCGCAGCAGGGAACTTTCTTCCACTTCTCGTGTCAAAAAGAGCGACAAATGGTTCAATTTATTTCTCGGAGACCGCCCTGCTGCTCTAGATAACTTGAATTTTTGGCACAAAAATCTCATGGATCCCATGATAATTGATGTCCTACTTGTTCGCCAACCGTCTGCTCCATCTACATCCATGGACAATTTGTATGCTGTGACATCTGTGGAGACAGTTATAGAGAGGTGGGTTGTTCAGTATGAGTCTCTGCGGGTTATGCCTCCCCAAACCGGTGAAAATTCTGCCTCTTACAAGAAGACATATAAGAAGTCCATCATACTTTTACGCTCTCTTTATTCTCATATGCGGCTTCTCCCAGCATACAGAGTCTTTCGACAGCTAAGCTCATCTACTCAAACTTACAATTTCCATATCATTTACAAAGTTTCTTCATTTTGCGAACCGTTCTCCAGGGCAGACGAGGAAGTAATGAAAGAGCTCAGTTTTGTCCCCGTTGAGGCCCTTCCTGGCCGCCTTAGTGTATCTGTGACCTATCGTTCGACACTATCTGATTTCAAGCTTGAGCCTGTGACAACGATGACACCAAAGATTATAATGGACTATGTTGGTAGCCCCACCACTGATCCTCATAGGTCTTTACCCTCTTCAGAGAAGGGCGTGGGTGCTGCGTCCTTTCTATTGAGAGGAATGAAACCACATGTTTCTTCTCCTTTTCAACGCCCGCATAGCTGGACAAGCGGCTTCCATAAAGCAGCTCATACGGTGAACCAACCATTTGGTGGATCTCCGCCAGCTTATCGCACATTTCGCATTCCATGTGATTTTCCATCCCCCCCTAATGATATTTACGGTCATAGAGTCCAAAACTACAGACCGTCAACTCCACAAAAGGCTATTTATCATGATGAGTACCAGCTTTCTCCTCCATTCTCACCGTCTGTGTCCCCTTCTACCCCAACTCACTTCTACAACGGTGGTCCTGTCCTGGCCCGTGTTACTTCAGAAACTGCACCCGTGACCATTCCACTTCCTATATCGGTCGGAAGAAGTTCTAGATACCTTTCTCCTAACTTTTCTGATTCAAGTAGGCATTCTCTTCCACCTTTATCTCCCAGAAGCATAAGGCATGATTCATCATCACAGGAGTCTCCTTCTGGAATTCGATCAATCAAGAAATTAGAAGCTATAAGGTTTGCAGAGTTAAACTCTGGCAATGTAAATCATTATTCTAGTCAGAAGGTAGTCTTTTCCCTCATCAATCTGTTTTTTAGTGTTTATTTTCCTGCTTGAAAGCCATCGAATAATGTTTTGACTGGTGTCTCTGATTTTAATTTTGTTTTTAGTTGTTAAAAGATAGCAAAGATGATTCAGGGCGGTTCTCAGGGTTGTTATCTCCTAGTGGCTCTCCACGCATTGACTTTTCCAGAAGTTCAAGTAGATTATCTTTCCAAGATGACCTAGATGATAATGATTTCTCGTGTCCTTTTGATGTTGATGATGTTGATACATCAGATTCTCATGCCAGGTACTTTGAAATTGCAGGCATAAGTAGTGTTTACCTAACTGTATATGGATTGATTAACTATACGAATCCATAGGGTTGGTTTCTATTCCATATTTTATTCACATGTACATATTTTGAGTATGATCACCTCTTCCATGTTGGTTGCGTGTTTAGTTTGAAATCTGCTGCTAAGCCTTGTGAGTGGTCTCTAGATTGCATGAAATTCTTCTTCTGGAAGAGCGGTCCATGGTTGCACTTTGTTTCTGTTTTCTCAAAGTAGTTCTGTTATAAAGCTCATCTATATTGTTGTTTCTTTGTTTTAGTTGATGGTGATGTGGAATACTCTATTTGAAATTGCATCTAACTTTCTCAAGGTTCACTCTGTTACCGGATAATTCTTGATAACTAACTAATTAAACCAAATCTGATATCAGTTGCCCATCTTCGGAGATCATATGTGCCTTTCCAACATGAAAAATTTAGTGCTGAGTCATTTTCCTCTACTTGGAGAAACTTGCCTTACGTTTTCAAGCGTGTAACATTGTGATTCCTCTGTTTTACTTGCTGTCCTACCGGAGAAATACCCGTTAGCTCAGTATATGGAATTTCTCATCTGCTTAAATGTCAATGATGCATCTTCTTTAAGGCTAAATTGATTGTAAGAAGCTAGAAAAACATCTATCATCCTTTGCTTGCTCAATATGTTCTCATGGTTTTAGATCACAATTGCATGTTACACAAGAGGACTTACAGGTTCCATTCATGAGCACAAATTGTTTAAATTTAAGAAAATGGTCCCTGATTTGTGGACTTCATTAAAATATAGTTTCAGTGAATCGAGATTGTAAGTTTCATAGAAAAGGCTAAATTACCCAAATTACCCTGAACTGAGCCCACGAACTTTATTTTTTTTTATTTGAGTGCTACGAACTATTTTTTGGTAAAAAATAGGCCCTGTTTCTAAACTATTATCAGTAGTTAAAATTAATGGAAAGACCTATTTTTAACGTAAAAATAGTTTGAGGATCTTGGTAGTGTAGTTACCTTTCCTTTATCATCTTGGTTGCTTTGTGATCCCTGTCCTTAATGGCCCCACCACCTCATATATGTGGATCAAAGAAAACTAGCATAACTTGTTGGCAATTTGGCACAACTTGCTCCGTGATTTCTTCCCTTGATGAAGTTGAGATAAAACACAACAGGGGATTCATCATTTTGTTTGTGCATTTGCTCATTTTGCTGAAGTTCATCTGTTTATGACGCCTTTTCTTTTCAATCCTGAGACTAAGGCTTATTGTTTTTCCATCTAGACTGCTTTATATTTCTTTTTTTTTTAATTCATCATCACCATAATCTTATTTTTGTACTTTTTTGAGTATACAGTCAGAACCTTTATGGGAAGAAAAACTTGGAGTCCAGTCCCCACACTGCATCAATAGGGGAAAAATCTCAAGATGCAGCTGTTGGTATCCTTGTTCACATGCTGAGGACAGCACCTCCGCTGCGTCAAGATCCAAGCTGTTACTCATCCCGCTCCTTGAGGACTGATGTAGAGGAAGGGATGAACACAGCTTCTGGGTTTTTTATGCCGAGAAAGACAGCAGATGCGCTGGAAGAGCTCCGGAGTTACAGAGAAATGAAGGACCTACTGCTCTCGAAGAGTGGAACTCGGGTGGTCAGCAGAGAAGCTTAACTTGCAGCTGGCAGGTACACGAGATTGTACCTCTAAGTTCTGGCAGGCTCATTGTCTTTTAGAGACTTTGATTTACTAAGGGAAGGTACACGATGGAAGTGTCTAATCAAAATAGAAACAGCAGAAGCTCCTACTTAATCTTACATTTATAACATAACAGGTCATTTTGTGGAGAGAAATTAAAATATTATGTACATATCAATTCATGATAGAAATTTTTAATGTTGATCAAGTCAATTACCGGATTTAGTGGATGCTGCCTTGTACCCGCTCCCTTTCACCATACGCCTGCAGACATGGGGAAGTTTGTTTCAGGAACCAAGAATAAATTGTTTAGGGAATGTCAGGAAGGTCTACATTATGAACTGTCAAAAAGTTGGGAGAGCTTGGAAGCCCTAAACAGACAAGTTCCAAGCGAATTATTAAACTTCAGTTATGAAAATCACATGGGGGTTGATTTTATCAAACCCAATGATCCTATAACGCTTAAAATCAAACTTGTTAATTCTGTTTCGATTGATAATTTGTTTTTTTAATTGAAACTAAATGTTTTGGTTTTGGAATGTTTTGACATATTTTTTTGAGATTTTATTGTTTATGTGTGTGTGTATATAATTAAATATATTAATTCAAAAAAAAATTAGTTCAAATTTAAAAATAAAATTATTTAAAATTGTGCAATTTAATTTTAAAAAATAATCTCGCAAGGTCATTGTATTTTCTGATTGCTTTGAAATTTTAATATAATACATAAATATATCAAGAAACTTCTCATAAAATTTTATTTCAATCTAACAGTCGGATTAAAAGATATGATTGATATTGTAAAATTATTTATTATTTTAAAACATAGTATTTGCCTGAAACGAAATGGGCCGAATGAAATCGGAATGTTTCGGCTGATATTTGGCCGAAAAATAAGAAATGGATCGGAAATTTTAATCGAGATAAAACAATTCTAATTTTTTCGTTTTATCTTATTTTTTAACTGACACGAAAAATTTCAACTAATTTTTGATGATAAATTACAAGTGAGGGATATCAATATAAATGAAATTCTAAATTAACTTCATTTCTTATGTACAAGAAATTAATTTTATTACTTCATATTTTGCGCTTTATATTTTTTGGGTAACAGAATACATAAATAAACAAAGCACTAATTAATATATTCATTATCGTTTTAAACATCATTAGGGTTATTAATTAAGCAGAAACTAAATTAGTAAACGCCAACACGGAGTGAAGTGGAAGGCGAGAATGGGGGCAGTAGACAGGCATTGGTCGGTTTGGGACTGGGACTAGGGTTTTCTCGTCTTCTACTGAAGTTTTCTTCTATCACTTCGCTTGTTAGTCTTCTCTTTCTGCACTACTGTGCTGATGATATATCCTATTCTTCTTTGTTTGCTTCAAAGTTTCACTGTAATTACTGCGTGGTACACTATAATCATATCATGCAGTGTAGAATGGAGAGAGTATAATTAGAGAAGAAAAAAAGATGGATTCTTCTGCGAATTGTCCCTTTTGTCATATAACCCTTCCCCTGTCACAACTTCAAAGGTAAATATTCCCTTTTCATTTTCTTTCCATTTTTTTTAATAGATTGTTTAAAAAGCATTCGATTTGATTATGCTCAAATAGCAGGCATGCCAACAGCCACTTTGACGAAGATGATGGTGTTGCTGATGCTGAAAAGGATGAGCAACTTGCAAGGGACATGGAATTGGCCCAACAACTTTCTATTCCTTCTTCTACATTAACACTCCAAGAGAACAACACCATGGATGAAAAGATTTCTTGTTTGATTGCTTTGCAGTATAGGAGCTCCTTTTACCATGTCAAATCCCCTGGCGGTTTGATCTCCTTGTTGTCCAACTGTTTCGAATTAGATGCTGATACCAATAGCACTATCTTATTGTCTGGATATGTTGACCATTTTCAGAGCCTGGCCTCTGAAGATATTGGCTGGGGTTGTGGCTGGCGTAATATCCAAATGCTTAGCTCCCATTTGCTTTCCCACCGACATGATGCCAGAGAGCTTTTGTTCGGTGGCTCTGGTTTTGTCCCTGATATTCCGTTTCTTCAGAGATGGCTTGAGATTGCCTGGGAAAAAGGTTTTGATGCCCTTGGCTCTCATCATTTCAACCATTCTGTCTATGGCTCTAAACATTGGATTGGAACTACTGAATGTGCTGCCATTTTTCGCTCTTTTGGTCTTCGTGCTAGGATTGTAGATTTTGGCCCTAAGGAATTGCAAAACTTTTTTCTTTCCGTTCCTGGTACCAGTCTTCCCCCAACTGTTATGACAGCCAATGCCGGTGACAAGAGAAAAGCCTTTCAGGTTTATGGACCTATGGATAGATATTTGGTGGGACGAAATAGTGATGTTTCTCAGCTAGACTCCATTGTGAATGACAAGTCCCAGTCCACTACCAATTACATGGCAGGTGGAAGTGGTCATTCTATGGCAAATAGATTTCCGAGGAAGAAAGAGGGTCATCAGGTTCTCCTCGACTGGGTGTGGAATTATTTTTCAGAGGAAAGCTTAACCACATCTGTCCAAAATCGACATGTTGTCATCACCAACAGAGTGTAAGTAATTCTTTCCATGCATCTTATTTCTTGCCTTAGGAGAATTGTGATTCTGGAAATGATTCAAGTTGTTGACAACATCAACGAGCAGACCCTTGTACTTCCAACATGATGGTCACTCAAGAACTATTGTTGGGATTCAATCCAGACCTCAAAAGAATGGAGTGCCGCAGTACAACCTCTTAATTTTGGACCCTGCTCATGTAAGTAATAAACCTGCTGCGTTTTTTTGGCTTGATTATTGAACATGCTTCCCTATCGATGTCTTTCTGTAATTATTCGTATGGGAATTCGGGTTGGTATGTGCATTGAACCTTGCATTCAACCTCTGCAGTGATCAGGCTCATCCATTTACTAGAATTATTTTCTGGTTCCATCTTTTTTCCTTTTTAGCCTTAATATTTCCATTGAACCCAGGAAAAATAATGTTCTTTCTACCATCCCTCCAATATCCAGAGATTTGAGCTAGCTAAAACTCTAGCATTTCTATCCTGATACATTTCTGCTAATTTGTGGGAAGGAAATGAATCCTATAGTTTGTTGTTTTTGGAAAAAATGATCCAAATGAAAAAAGTTCAGTTTGGAAATATTTGTTCTGTATAGACAGGACAATTAAGATTGTCAAAATGGTGGATATATTTTATTGTGATTTCTACAATATCTATCTGGTTTTATTCTGTATTGCAAACATAGAGAACTGTAGCTCTAGAAAGATCACTTAGAGAAAATGCTGGATGGAAGAAGCTAATAAAAAGAGGAGTTCACACATTGAAGAAGCCCCAATACCAGGTTCTACTCCTCTAGCCAACCTATCTTTTCTCTTGTTATTCTCGTGGAACCTTCAATTTGATTTTTTTTTTCTTTTTTCTTTCCAGCTGTGCTACATTGATCCTGGGATAGCAATTGGAGAGGAGATGGAGCAGCTCAAGAAAATAGATAGTGTCTTCATTGAATTTTAGAAGAATATTTTGAAGCTCTGTGCCTCTCTCTTATCCTTGTCTAGTGGTCATTAAATCTCATCCTTCTCTCTTTGATGATGAAAGTGAAAACATGTGGTGGTTTATTAATGAAGTCCAAATTAGCATTTTCTTGATTATAAATAAAAGTAGAGAACGAAAAGACTACGAATCCAAGAATGACCCATATGCTGTGATCAACAAAACTCGCTTGGGAGAGCTTTTGCCGCCCGTAAGGGTTCTACCCGGCTCGAATCCGGATTAGTCGGCAATGGCCGGAGTACCGGATGGTTTATACCAAAAAAAACAAACAAACTATGTTATATTATTATTATGATACCATGCAGTATCCCCTTTCTGGATGAGCGTTACCATCTATCTGGAGGTTTTTGCGTGCTGGGGTTTAACGCTCATTTCAGCCTCTTGGATCAATTTGGACCCTATCTTCATAGCAGCGAGCTCTTAATACTATCTAAACCCAATTATATATTCGTGAACAGTTGGTGTTTCATATCCTGATATACGAATGGTAAATGTTTTTTTTTGGATATCCCTTAGGGATCGGGGGAACCACATGACCCGGAAAGCGCACTTTATGGACCCAGGGCATATGTAAATCTCTGGCTGTCCCAGACTTTTACTATAGGGCTTGCTGGGGTTCGAACTGGGGCCGAAGTTGCTGGGCAAGCACTCCCCATTGTTCTTACCGCTGCGCCACCCACCTCGGGGACGAATGGTAAATGTTGCTTTCATACATGGCATTCGCCCATGGATGACACTTTGGTTCTTTAAACTGCGCTCCCTGCAAACGATAGAACGAATGCAATCGAAATCCTCCATTTCCCCTGGAAATAACATCGTCCGCTAAAAAAAATGAACTCTGGAAATCAAAGGGGTGATGCATAAATCCCATTTGTCTCTTGAATATGAGAATCGGTGCGTTGCTTCGAGAGGATTTCGGGGCCATCCTAAGACCACGCCCAGGTTGATTGATTAAATAAATAGCATTTATACCTACAGCATTATCATCTAATTTAATAAAAAAAAAGTGATTGTCGTTTTTCCCCAGGTGATCAGTGTTTATTAAATGCCACGATATTGCACGTAGGTAGGGTGGATGGAGGTAGGAACCACAAATTAATATCTTATCTGCTACCAATAAATGTACAAGTCAAGCCGTGCACCAGTCACCCTCACCCCATCATCGAAGTGTGAAGTCAATTACTACTACTATAATAATAAAAATAAATAAAAAATACTACTAGTACTAGATCGGAGCTGTCCACACGATCCAGCATATCAATCCCAAATTAATTACGTGTCACGCCTTGAGTTGTTCGGAAGTAATTAAGTTATTTTTTTATTGAGTTGATTTTTGTTATTAAAAAACCATAAACGAAAGTAAATGTGTGGTTGGGTGGGGAGGTGGATGAAGACAATGCGGGGAGTGGAATCGAGGTGGGAAGAAAGTCGCAGCAGATGATATCTGCACGTATTAAACATGAGCTAGTCTGTGAATCATTTTTTTAATTGTACTGGACTGGACTCACTAGTATTTATTACACAAGGAGCGAGTGGCTATCAAGCGCTCGCTTGACTCAAAAGCCAGAGAGATTAGCTCAGCCTCAACTGATCTAAGCTACATTTCTGTCGGAGTGGAATGGCATCCCCTACTTCCTCCCTCCTTGGCCAAATACCAATGGAAAATCAAAAAATGGTGCCGGACGAGGAGGAGGAGGAGGAAGTGCTGTCTCTTCAAAGCAGCCAGTTTCAGCATTGCAGCAGCAGCAGCAGCGACGACGGCAACACCACCACCACCACCACCAGCAACAACAAAACTTGTGCAAACACTGCTCTGCTCGTCGATATTGTTTCTACCAGTGGTAATGAAGATGGAAATGGAACTGGAATTAGTAGCCTCATTAGCAGCAGCAGTATCAATGAGGACTCAGAGATTCCGAAAGTAGGAGTATCTCCGCATAAACACTGGGGTGGTGGTGATAAGGATACGGATGAGAATGAAGAGAGAGCCCATCACCTAAACAGCGTTTACTTCGACCAACACCATGGTATTCTTCTCCTCAATCTTATCCACATTTCTCTTTTATTCTCTTCTTCTCTCTTCATTCCACCATCTTCCACTTAATTATACTTAGGAATATGGAAATGTCACCACTGTAACTGGACCTACTGCGTTGGAACTCCGTGTTTTGATCATAAAGAGTGCTCGCACACGCACACTCAAACGCACAGCCTAATGAATTTAAAAAATCTTAATCAACAGCAACCATGTTTGGTTTTTGGAACTAAAGGTTAGTAGATGCCACGCATTTCTCAGCAGTGGAGTGCTACTCCTACTTACTTTTAGCTAGTTGTCTTTTAACTATTTAATCTGCTGAAATAACAGCCAATTAACCTGGACATAGATAATAGAAAATGTGAACAATCTTTGGTGAATGTGTGGAATCTTTAGTAAAATGCCTGTGAGCACGAGGGCGGTAGCTTCTATTTTTGTATTTTAGGAATCATTTTTAGTGTTTTTTTTATATATTTTCAAACAAAAAAAATACTTTTAAAAACCACCCTATACCACAATGTCAAACACACAATATATAGAGCAAATCCATAAATTTCTTCTTAATTTCTTGATGATTTGGTTTTATAATAATGCAGCCACCATATCCCTATGCTCACTTTCCACATGAATCCACTCCCAGGCTACTAATTAGCCACTCCCCTTTTTAAAATTATTATATAATATATATATATATATATATATATATTATATAATAATTTTAAAAAGGGGCCGGAAGATTTATATATATATATATATATTATATAATAATTTTAAAAAGGGGCCGGAAGATTTATTCCAGCATGCTCCCTTTTCTATTCCATGCCAGCAAAATGTAAACTAAAATTTAGTCAATCAGCATCCTATTTGCACCCTGGTCCCAATCCAGTATTCTTCTCGCAGGATGCCTACTTTTGTGAGATATTAAATGGTTGATTCGGAATGAATGGAGTGACTATTCGTGCTTCGTGTTACTAAAATCTGCCTATCCGTGGATAGCAAATTCAAGATTATTGCAAGCAGTTATAAGAAATTGAGATCCATCAATTATGAACTGATAACTAATATTTTCACCTGCCACTCATTATCGTGAATTTGCTACTTTTGCATGATCCTACACTATTCTTCAGGTGTCTGTGTGTATCGAAATTGTAATTGTGCATATATTTTATAGATCCATTCTCTGCTAATGAAATGCTCGCCTTCTGCCTGAATGCAGGTGCTGACTCCATTAATGGAGCTTCTGGCGTGAACTATGGTGGTGCTACATGTTCTGTTTTGGACACGAGTCCCAGATATGCTGAAGTCCTTGTAAAGAATTCTGAGATTCCGAAAAGTCTAGTCAAGGATGTCAATCTTCAATTAGGGGAAAATATGGATAATGAAGGGTTTTCTGGTTCAAGTCTTACACCTTTAGAAGACACATTTGAAGAACAAAATTTTAAATCAAAACCTCCTGACAGTGAAACTAGAGTAGTTGGAGATTTGGACTTGATAGAAGAAATAGACCAGGAAATGACAGAATTCGATGTTGAGAAGGTGTTAGAGAAGCAGAATACACATGATTTGTACTGCCCTAACTGTAATTCCTGCATTACAAGAAGGGTTATCCTTCGTAAAAGAGGATGGAAGAATCGAAATGCACGTCGTAAACCAAAACACGCCAAAGTTGACACAACTGTTCCATCTGAATTGAATGGCAACTCTACCTATTCAGATGCCAATTCTGCTGATTCAGCCAGTGATCCAGGTCATGATATAGCTAACATCTGTTCAAACGAGAGCCCAACACCTGCGGTCGATGATCATAATTGTGATAGAGAACCAGATGTATTCAGATGCTTATCATGCTTCAGCCTCTTTATTCCTGCAGGTATAGTAGTGATCCCTACTCACTGAAGAATATGTCATTATGTTAATCCTTTTATTATTTTGAGCATGGTAGCATGTAAGAACGATGATTGATTCCTACTTGTGATTTTTTGGGAGGAGCAGCTTCAAATGTCTTAGTGCCTGTTTGGGAGAACGGTTGTGGTTGTTTTTGAAAGTGTTTTTCATTCAGAAATGCATTAAAATTATGTTTTTTTTTTAAATTATTTTTGACATCAGCATATCGAAATGATCTAAAAATATCAAAATTTGTTAATTTAAACTTAAAAATAAAAATAAAAAATTTTCAAATTTTTTCAAAAACGCTTTTGAAAAGGTCTTCCAAACACCCCCTTAATATACCTGTATCGAATGAATATTAATTAGCAACCGATATATCAAACACTAGATGGTCATGATAAGAAATAGAAGAGTCCTTATCAGGTGAGTTGATGTGTGCAAACATCACCAAGGCTTAGTCTGATAAGAAATGTTATTCTTCAAGGTATGGTATTTTTATCTTGTCAAAGTTGAGTTTGTTATTTCACTTCTTTTTTTGTTCTTTATTGTTCAATGCTTGGTGCATGAGATGCCACCAATTTTGAGGAGTCATCATTTCCCAATGGATTTTCATTTTTTCAGGCTGAGGCTATCATTCTAAGAAGTTCTCATCAATGAATAAGGACCGTTCTTGACCTATTCATTCTATCAAGGACCCTATCTGCTCTGAAAACTCTTTTGTTGAATTATACAGGGAATGGTTTCAAATTGTTTCGGGTATCATCCACTGAGAATGAAAAAGTTCAAGATCCTCAGAAGATATCAACAGCCAACACAAATTGGTTCTTCTCTATTTTTGCAACTCATAAGAGGAAAACAACCACTGAGCACGGTAGTTATTTTATACTTGAACAATATAAAATGCTCAGTATACTCATGAACACAATGATTTTGCACGAGACATTTTATATTGTTCAGGATTTTTCCCTGTGCCTTTAAATGCTTGCTCTGAAATTCTAAACATGTCGTTGCTTGTTTGAAAAAGGTTTCATGCTCATGTTCCCCCGCAATTCTTGATTCTAAGTTTTTTAATGTGCAATGTTAGCATTTTGTTTCTTATTAACTTTCGGCATGGCGTGTTGTTACTTTAACGTGTTGATGCTTGGGAGTTGGGACTGGGAAAGAGAGATTGGTAGTTACTCTTGGAAATGCACCAAGATTTAGAAACAATGATATTGTTAAAGTAAGATGACATTTTCAGGAGCACATAATAATATTTAATTGACTGCCACATTGGAACAAGCCTGATCACAATATTTCCTGGTACAATTGAGGTTTAAATTTGCATTTCTACTTAAAGAGGTTGTTTCTAGGAATGCTAGTGTGGAGCCCCTGGCATTATCAATTTTCTAGCCTTGTTTCTCTCACAATTATATGTTGCTAGAAGTATGCAATTTATTGAAAAATTGATTCTGCCAAACTTAACTACACATCATTCCTAATGAGACCGGCTAAGACTATGCCACCAGGTAGCTTTGTGCAGATGTTGAAACTTTTTTGAATGTGATGATTATCAGACCACAGGAATGCTTAGTCGATATACTGTTGCAGGTAATGCTGCAGTGGACCATACTCAAGTACATGGAATGAATCAGGACGCCTCATCAGGCTTTCCTAACAATTTTTCATCCTCGAATGGAAATGATCATTCTGTAATGCCACATGATGAAAGAACTACAGTCAAAACAGGAGAACATCCAGAAGGTTCTTATTCTAAGCCTCACCAAAGTGGAGCAGGATCTCTGAATCCTTCAACAATGGAGCCTTTATTACTTGATCAATCACCACAAGGAATAAACCTGAAGTCCAATTTGACAAATAGGAATGGGATACTTGCAGATCAAAATGCTCCTCTCCTTTCTGTTGATATAGCATCGGTTGAATCCTCTTCTATTGCAGGAATAGTAAATAATATGGGAGGTGCATCTCTTAAAGGTGGAAAGGGCATTTTAAGTTCTTCAAGGGAAACAAAATTCACTGAAACTGCATTGGTTAGTGCAAGAGAGAAATCAGGTGACGCAGCTGGAAACTCAGGTATGACAGAACTCAAGTTCCTTAATTTGGATAGATGCTTTTTGGTTATTTGATCCCTGTTTTTGTGCCTCCTAGTAAGACTTCACTCTAGTAATATTTCATTTTGTGAAGTTCTTGCTGGTGGGATGGGGAGGGCTCTGTGGTCTTGTCTTTTCTTGAGTAATGAATATAAGCTTGTATGTGTTGCTGGTCAGTCTAATGCTAAATCTACATGCCGGAGAAAAATATCATACCATGGATTTTTGCTTTACCACATTATATGGATAAGCCTATTTAATATGAGCGAGTTGTGTTTCAATTTGCAAGTGCAATTTTCTTTGTTTGACGTGTCAGCACATGAATGATTGTGCTCATCACATTTGTGCTCCAAATATCTGCGCACCCTTTCTATTTTTTGTTTTTTGAGCAGTAATTTGACCATGGGAACACTAATACACCATACTATATTTTTGTTGTGCAATCTTGTGCAGATGGGTCTTTAATGAACCATGCTATCATGGATACTGCTCAGCAGTTACCATACTCTTTAGGTAGCATGGAAGGCCTAAAGGAAAATGCACCGTTCAGACCTTGGCAAGGTTTATTGAATTGTCTAGAATATTCAACTCCCAAATCTTTAATCCCTGAGCAGTCAGAGATACAAATAGATGAGAAATTCAACATGGCAAAAGAGAGTGAAAAAACTTTACAAAATGGCCAGGCCTCGTCAGCACAAGGAACTTCGTTGCCCTCTCAATTGGACTCTAAAGTAGGATTTATAAATGATGCTGCTTTGAAGCACCATGAAGGAGGAAGAGGTGCTCTAAATTCTTTGAGTCAGGGAACCTTATGGCCTGAAAAAGAGAAAATCAATACTGGAGAAAATGAAGTTAATGCTGCGGAAAACAATAATATAGGTATGCACAACACACAGGGGTATTAAAATTCTCTCTTATTTGAATTGGGCATGCATTCATAATTATAACTTGATTCTGCTTTCAAATTTTATTCTTAGAATATCCCCCCCACCCCCCTAGCGCCATAGACCAACGGCAGGTCGATCTAGAAAGTTTTGCACTATTATTGTTACCTGTGTGATTGTTTGACGTGAACATATGATGCAGGGAATAATGTCATAGTCACCATTGAAAAGGAGTCACCAAAACGTGGAGATTCTGAGATTGTCTGTATTGATTCAGTAGAACCTACGAGCTTGCTGAACAGTTCGAACCAGACAAATGTGGGTGAACGAAAAGGTGCTGAAGTAGGTGAATCTCGAAAATTGGAGATTTTAAAAAGCATTGTATATGGTGGTTTAATAGAATCAATTACAAGTCTAGCTGTAGTGTCTTCTGCTGCTGGTGCTGGTGCTGGAACTTGTAAGTATCAATTTTTTTTTATCCCTAATTCTACTCTAACGTACTGATTTATGAAGACATTCAATCTAGTTTTATCTCCTTTTGAATTAATTTGCTACATTTTTAATGTGCTTATGCTTTTATTTGGTGCAAGGAACCTGTGTAATCAATCTGTTTCTGAATTTTGTGAACACAAGCTTCCTTTCAACAAATTATATTTCATGTCTCGTATTTCTCTTGTCATATCTCCTTTTGAGTTCAGTAGAAATACATATTTGATCAGTAACAGCAACGGGTGACTTTGTTAACCTGCGTTTTCTACAGTGAACATTATAGCACTTGGCTTGGCAAATCTGATTGGAGGGCTTTTCATAATTGGTCATAATGTGAGTAAACTTCCCTGTCAGTCCTTTCTGGAAAAATCCATGCATACAAAATTCAACATGTAGTTGGAAGGGCCATATTTTCAGGTTAGAGTCGTCCTGTTTGTTCACCTAGTTTTGGTATTGTTTTTACAGCTTATGGATCTGAAAAATGATCATTCCAATCAAGTGAATGAGCAGGAGGATCGATACCAAGAAACACTAGGACGACGGGACAACTTTTCATTACATGCTACACTATCTATTTTATCATTCCTTATATTTGGGCTACTGCCTCCCGTCATGTATGGATTCTCGTTTCGGAAGAGTGATGATAGAGATCTCAAGCTTGCAGCAGTTAGTGGGGCCTCTCTTTTTTGCATCATATTGCTTGCTATAGGGAAGGCCCACATTCAGAGGAAACAACCGAAGCCATACATCAGCACTGTATTATACTTCTTTTGCACCGGGCTTATGGCATCGGGTGCTTCTTATGTCGCTGGGGACCTCATCAGCAAGCTTTTGCAGAAAATAAGTGGGTTCGAGTCTAACTTGCCCTTTCCTGAGTTGAAGCCAGCAACGACATGGGCATCTTATTGAAGTAATTGAAAGTTCTGAAGCATATTTTCTCTTCTTTAAGTTATTTTTTTTAAATAACTAATTTTTATTTGGCAGTACCATTAAACAGTGTTTACAACCATGTAATCGAATAATAAACAATCTTTGAATAAATATGAACTTATTTATTTATTTACTGTGATTCTAACACTACTTTTCAAACAAACATGATCTTCTAGTGAGGGATCCAAGACTCAAAACTTGGTGGCCTTTCTCATAGCCAAGCAATTTTTCTTAAGAAAAAACAAAGACAATCTGCAATAATAATTTCCAATAAAATTATTAATTTTAGTTAAAATACATTTCTAGGGCATCATGAAAGACATAAAATCATCAGCATCAAAATCATAACACAAAGCTTCATAATAAAATAGGAGAACAACATACAACTCATGATAAAATGTTTAGGGTTTTGAGATTGAAGTATAGGATCCCAAATTAGAGCACTCCTCTAGGGTTTGGAGTTTAGAGTTTGAGATTTTGTGTTTTAGGTGTACGGTTTAGTGTTAGGGGTTTAAGATTTTGGGCTTAGGTTTTGAGGTTTAGGGTTTATGTTTGGTCTTAGGGGTTTAGGGTTTAGCTTTTGGGTTTTGGATTTTGAGTTTGGGGTTTAGGGGTTAGGGTTTAGGGTGCTCAAGGGGTGTGCTGTTGGATCCTTCATGAAAGTTGTTGGGCTATATGTAAAGATGACTGTGGTCTTTTAAATCGTCTGATTTCGAAACCAGAAGCTCAAGATATTCCCTTTTTATTGTCTAGTCTTGCTTGGTTTTTGACCAAGCAAATGTGACAGATTCTGTTCATCAAACCAGGTTCTCTATTGCGTTGGAACCTTTATTAAAGTTGTAGGCCTATACGTAGAGATGACTTTGGATTTTTGAATCGTCTAATTGGAAAACTAGAAGCTCATGATATTCCCATTGGAATGTCTAGTCTTGCTTGGTTTTTGACCAAGTAGAATGCGACTCATTTTGTTCATCAAGCCATGTTTTTTCTCGCGTTGGATGCTTATAAAATTTGTAGGCCTATATGTAAAGATGACTCTAGATTTTTGAATTGTCTGATTTTGAAACTAGAAGCTCAAGATATTCCCTTTTGAATGTCTAGTCTAACTAAGTATTTGACCGAGCATATTGCAGAAGATTCTGATCATCAAACCAGGTTTTTTTTTGCATTGGGATCTTTCATGAAAGACGTAGGCCTATATTTAAAGATGACTCTGGATTTTCGAATCGTCTAATTTCAAAACCAGAAGCTCAAGATATTCCCGTTTGAATGTCTAGTCTTGCTTGGTTTTTCACCGAGTAGATTGCGGCAGATTCTTTTCATCAAAGCAATTTTTTTTGTGTTGGATCCTTCATAAAAGTTGTAGGCCTATACGTAAAGATGACACTAGATTTTTTAATCATCTATTTCAGAAATTAGAAGCTCAAGATATTCCTAATTGAATGTCTAGTCTTGCTTTGTATTTGACCGAGCAGACTGTAGAAGATTCTAGTCATCAAACCAGGTTTTTTTTCGGGTTGGATATTTCATGAAAGATGTATGCCTATATGCAAAGATGACTTTGGATTTTTGAATCGTCTAATTTCAAAACAATAAGCTCAAGATATACCCATTTGAATGTCTAGTCTGGCTTGGTTTTTTCTTGCGCTGGATCCTTCATGAAAGTTGTTGGCCTATACGTAAAAATGACTCTGGATTTTTGAATCATGTGATTTCAAAACCATAAACTCACGATATTCCCGTTTGAATGTGTAGTCTGGCTTGGTTTTTAACTGAGCAGATTGCTGCAGATTCTGTTTATCAACCCAAGTTTTTTCTCGTGTTAGATCCTTCATGAAAGTTGTAGGCCCATACGTAAAGATGAATCTAGATTTTGAATCGTCTAATTTTGAAAACCAAAGCTCAAGATATTCAAACCGGGTTTTTTTTTGTGGTGGATCTTTCATGAAAGATGTAGGCCTATATGTAAAGATAACTTTGGATTTTTGAATCATCTAATTTCAAAACCAGAAGCTCAAGATATTCCCGTTTGAATGTCTAGTTGTGCTCGGTTTTTGACCGAGCAGATTGTGGCAGATATTTTTCATCAAACTAGGTTCTAACTCTAGATCCTTCATGAAAATTGTAGATTTATACATAAAGATGACTTTGGATTTTTGAATCCTCTGATTTTGAAACCATAAGTTCAAGATATTCCCATTCGATTGTCTAGTCTTGTTTGGTTTTTGACCAAGCAAATTGCGGAAGATTCTGGTCAACAAACCAGGTTTTTTTATCGTGGTGGGTATTTCATGAAAGATGTTGGCCTATATGTAAAGATGACCCTGGATTTTTGAATTGTCGACATATTCATCCTGACTCGACTAGCCCCATTTCAATGGGTATTAGCCTTAGTTTTCTGACTTGGTTGGTCTTGTCATATCCAAGCGCTTTTTAGTTGGTATTAGCCTTAAATTTTATGGGTAATAGCCTTTTCCCTCGGGCATAATTGAACTGACTTGTAGGAGGGGGTATTAGCCTTGGATTTTGGGACATATTGATCCTGACTCGACTAGCCCCATTTCAATGGGTATTAGCCTTAGATTTCTAACCTTTTTGGTCTTTTCATATCCAAGCCCTTTTTAGTTGGTATTAGGCTTAAATTTTATGGGTAATAGCCTTTTCCCTCGGGCATGATTGAGTTGGCTTGTTTGAGGGGATATTAGCCTTGGAATTTGGGACATATTGATCCTGAGTCGACTAGAACCATTTCAATGGGTATTAGACTTAGATTTGTGACCTGGTTGGTCTTGTCATATCCAAGCCCATTTTAGTTGGTATTAGACTTACATTTTATGGGTAATAGACTCTTCCCCCAAACATGATGGAACTGGCTTGTTGGAGGGGCATTAGCCTTGGATTTTATGGGTAATAAACTTCTCCCCCGAGCAAGATTGAACTGGCTTGTTTGAGGGGGTATTAGCCTTGGATTTTGGGACATATTGATCCTGACTCGACTAGCCCCATTTCAATGGGTATTAGCCTTAGATTTCTAAATTTTTTAGTCTTGTCATATCCAAGCCCATTTTAGTTGGTATTAGGCTTAAATTTTATGGGTAATAGCCTTTTCCCTTGGGCATAATTGAACTGACTTGTAGGAGGGGGTATTAGCCTTGGATTTTGGGACATATTGATCCTAACTCGACTAGCCCCATTTCAATGGGTATTAGCCTTAGATTTCTGACCTTTTTGGTCTTTTCATATCCAAGCCCTTTTTAGTTGGTATTAGGCTTAAATTTTATGGATAATAGCATTTTCCCTCGAGCATGAATGAACTGGCTTGTTGGAGGGGGTATTAGACTTGCATTTTGGGACATATTGATCAAGACTCGACTAGCCCCATTTCAATGGATATTAGCCTTAGATTTCTGACCTTGTTGGTCTTGTCATATCCAAGCCCATTTTAGTTGGTATTACACTTATATTTTATGGGTAATAGACTTTTCCCCCAAACATGATTGAACTGGCTTGTTGGAGGAAGCACTTACCTTGGATTTTCGGCCATATTGATCCTGCCTCGACTAGCCCCATTTCAATGGGTATTAGCCTTATATGTAAGACCTTGGTGGTCTTGTTATATCCAACCCCATTTTAGTTGGTATTAGACTTAAATTTTCTGGCTAATAGACTTTTCCCTCAAACATGATTGAACTGGCTTTTTGGAGGGAGCATTTACCTTGGATTTTCGGCCATATTGATCCTGACTCGACTAGCCCCATTTCAATGGGTATTAGCCTTAGATTTCTGACCTTGATGGTCTTGTTATATCCAACCCCATTTTAGTTGGTATTAGACTTAAATTTTATGGGTAATAGACTTTTCCCCAAACATGATTGAAATGGCTTGTTGGAGGGAGCATTTACCTTGGATTTTCGGCTATATTGATCCTAACTCGACTAGCCCCATTTCAATGGGTATTAGCCTTAGATGTCTGACCTTGTTGGTCCTGTTATATCTAACCCCATTTTAGTTGGTATTAGACTTAAATTTTATGGGTAATACACTTTTCCCCCAAACATGATTGAACTGGCTTTTTGGAGGGAGCATTACCCTTGGATTTTCGACCATATTTATCCTGACTCGACTAGCCCCATTTCAATGTGTATTAGCCTTAGATTTCTGACCTTGGTGGTCTTGTCATATCCAACCCCATTTTAGTTGGTATTAGACTTAAATTTTATGGGTAATAGACTTTTCCCCCAAACATGATTGAACTGACTTGTTGGAGGAAGCATTAGCCTTGGATTTTCGGCCATATTGATCCTGACTCGACTAGCCCCATTTCAATGGGTATTAGCCTTGGTCTTGTCATATCTAACCCAATTTTAGTTGGTATTAGACTTAAATTTTATGGGTAACAGGCTTTTCCCCCAAACATGATTGAACTGGCTTGATGGAGGAAGCATTTCCCTTGGATTTTTGGCCATATTGAACCTGCCTCCACTAGCCCCATTTCAATGGGTATTAGCCTTAGATGTCTGACCTTGTTGGTCTTGTCATATCCAACCCCATTTTAGTTGGTATTAGACTTAAATTTTATGGGTAATAGACTTTTCCCCCAAACATGATTGAACTGGCTTGTTGGAGGAAGCATTTACCTTGGATTTTCGGCCATATTGATCCTGACTCGACTAGACCCATTTCAATGGGTATTAGCCTTAGATTTATGACCTTGTTGGTCTTCTCATATCCAACCCCATTTAGTTGGTATTAGGCTTAAATTTTATGGGTAATAGACTTTTCCCCCAAACATGATTGAAGTGGCTTGTTGGAGGAAGCATTAGCCTTGGATTTTCGGCCATATTGATCCTGACTCGACTAGCCCCATTTCAATGGGTATAGGCTTAGATTTATGACCTTGTTGGTCTTGTCATAACCAACCCCATTTTAGTTGGTATTAGACTTAATTTTTATGGCTAATAGACTTTCCCCCAAACATGATTGAACTGGCTTGTTGGAGGGAGCATTAGCCTTTGATTTTCGGCCATGTTGATCCTGACTCGACTAGCCCCATTTGAATGGGTATTAGCCGTAGATTTCTGACCTTGTTGGTTTTGTCATATCCAACCCCATTTTATTTGGTATTAGACTTAAATTTTAAGGGTAATAGACTTTTCCCCAAAACATGATTGATCTGGATTGTTGGAGAAGCATTAGCCTTGGATTTTTGGCCACATTAATCCTGACTCGACTAGCCCCATTTCAATGGGTATTAGCCTTGGTCCTGTCATATCCAAGCCCATTTTAGTTGGTATTAGACTTAAATTTTATGGGTAATAGACTTTCCCCGCAAACATGATTGAACTGGCTTGTTGGAGGAAGCGTTAGCCTTGGATTTTCGGCCATATTGATCCTAAGTCGACTAGCCCCATTTCAATGGGTATTAGCCTTAGATTTCTGACCTTGTTGGTCTTGTGATATCCAACCCCATTTTAGTTGGTATTAGACTTAAATTTTATGGGTAATAGACTTTTCCCCCAAACCTGATTGAATTGGCTTGTTGGAGGGAGCATTATCCTTGGATTTTCTGCCATATTGATCCTAACTCGACTAGCCCCCTTTCAATGGGTATTAGCCTTAGATTTCTGACCTCGTTGGTCTTGTCATATCCAACCCCATTTTAGTTGGTATTAGACTTAAATTTTATGGGTAATAGACTTTTCCTCCAAACATGATTGAATTGGCTTGTTGGAGGGAGCATTATCCTTGGATTTCTGCCATATAGATCCTGACTCGAGTAGCCCCCTTTCAATGGGTATTAGCCTTATATTTCTGACCTTGTTGGTCTTGTCATATCCAACCCCATTTTAGTTGGTATTAGACTTAAATTTTATGGGTAATAGACTTTTCCCCCAAGCATGATTGAACTTGGTTTTTGGAGGGGGTGTTAGCCTTGGATTTTCGAACAAATTAATCCTGACTCGACGAGCCCCATTTGAATGAGGATTAGCCTTAGATTTCAAAACTTGTTCATATCTAAGCCCTTTTTGGTTGGTATTAGACTTAAATTTTTTGAGTCATAGACTTTTTCCCCAAGCATGATTGAACTTGGTTTTTGAAGGGGGTGTTAGCCTTGGATTTTCGGACAAATTGATCCTGACTCGACGAGCCCCATTTGAATGAGTATTAGCCTTAGATTTCTAAACTTGTTCGTATCCAAGCCCTTTTTAGTTGGTATTAGACTTCAATTTTATGGGTAATAGACTTTTCCCCCAAGCATGATTGAACTTGGTTTTTGGAGGGGGTGTTAACCTTGGATTTTCGGACAAATTGATCCTGACTCGACGAGCCACATTTGAATGAGTATTAGTCTTAGCTTTCAAAAGTTGTTCATATCCAAGCCCTTTTTAGTTGGTATTAGACTTCAAATTTATGGGTAATAGACTTTTTCCCTAGGCATGATTGAACTTGGTTTTTGGAGGGGGTGTTAGCCTTGGATTTTCGGATAAATTGATCCTGACTCGACGAGCCCCATTTAAATGAGTATTAGCCTTATATTTCTAACCTTGTTCATATCAAAGCCCTTTTTAGTTGGTATTAGACTTCAAATTTATGTGTAATACACTTTTCCCCCAACCAAGATTGAACTTGGTTTTTGGTGGGGGTGTTAGCCTTGGATTTTTTGAAAAATTGATCCTGACTCGACGAGCCCCATTTAAATGGGTATTAGCCTTAGATTTCTAACCTTGTTCATATCCAAGCCCTTTTTAGTTGGTATTAGACTTCAAATTTATGGGTAATAGACTTTTCCCCCAGGCATGATTGAACTTGGTTTTTGGAGGGGGTGTTAGCCTTGGATTTTCAGACAAATTGATCCTGACTCGACGAGCCCCATTTAAATGAGTATTAGCCTTATATTTCTAACCTTCTTCATATCCAAGCCCTTTTTATGTGGTATTAGACTTCAATTTTGTATGGGTAATAGACTTTTCCCCCAAGCATGAGTGAACTTGGTTTTTGGAGGGGGTGTTAGCCTTGGATTTTCGGACAAATTGATCCTGACTCGACTAGCCCCATTTGAATGAGTATTACCCTTAGATTTATAACCTTGTTCATATCCAAGCCCTTTTTATTGGTATTAGACTTCAAATTTATGTGCAATAGAGTTTTCCTCCAAGCATGATTGAACTTGGTTTTTGGAGGGGGTGTTAGCCTTGGATTTTCGGACAAATTAATCCTGACTCGACGAGCCCCATTTAAATGAGTATTAGCCTTTTATTTCTAACCTTCTTCATATCCAAGCCCTTTTTATTTGGTATTAAACTTCAATTTTGTATGGGTAATAGACTTTTCCCCCAAGCATGAGTGAACTTGGTTTTTGGAGGGGGTGTTAGCCTTGGATTTTCGGAAAAATTGATCCGGACTCGACGAGCCCCATTTAAATGAGTATTAGCCTTAGATTTCTAACCTTGTTCATATACAAGCCCTTTTTAGTTGGTATTAGACTTCAAATTTATGGGTAATAGAGTTTTCCCCAAAGCATGATTGAACTTGGTTTTCGGAGGGGGTGTAAGCCTTGGATTTTCGGACAATTGGATCCTGACTCGACGAGCCCCATTTAAATGAGTATTAGCCTTAGATTTCTAACCTTTTTCATATCCAAGCCCTTTTTAGTTGGTATTAGACTTCAAATTTATGGGTAATAGACTTTTCCCCCAACCATGATTGAACTTGGTTTTTGGAGGGGGTGTTGGCCTTGGATTTTCGGACAAATTGATCCTGACACGACGAGCCCCATTTAAATGGGTATTAGCCTTTGATTTCTAACCTTGTTCATATCCAAGGCCTTTTTAGTTGGTATTAGACTTCAATTTTATGGGTAATAGACTTTTCCCCCAAGCATGATTGAGCTTGGTTGTTAGAAGGGGTGTTAGCGTTGGATTTTCGGACAAATTGATCCTGCCTCGACGAGCCCCATTTAATTGAGTATTAGCTTTAGATTTCTAACCTTTTTCATATCTGAGCCCTTTTTAGTTGGTATGAGACTTCAAATTTATGGGTAATAGACTTTTCCCCCAACCATGATTGAACTTGGTTTTTGGAGGGGGTGTTGGCCTTGGATTTTCGGACAAATTGATCCTGACTCGACGAGCCCCATTTCAATGAGTTTTAGCCTTAGATTTCAAACCTTGTTCATATCCAAGACCTTTTTAGTTGGTATTAGTCTTCAATTTTATTGGTAATAGACTTTTCTCCCAAGCATGATTGAACTTGGTTTTTGGTGGGTGTGTTAGCCTTTGATTTTCGGACAAATTGATCCGTACTCGACGAGCCCCATTTCAATGAGTATTAGCCTTAGATTTATAACCTTGTTCATATCCAAGACCTTTTTAGTTGGTATTAGACTTCACTTTAATGGGTAATAGACTTTTCCCCAAGCATGATTGAACTTGGTTTTTGGAGGGGGTGTTAGCCTTGGATTTTCGGACAAATTGATCCTGACTCGACTAGCCCCATTTGAATGAGTTTTAGCCCTAGATTTCAAACCTTGTTCATATACAAAACCTTTTTATTTGGTATTAGCCTTCAATTTTATGGGTAATAGACTTTTCCCCCAAGCATGATTGAACTTGGTTTTTGGAGGGGGTGTTAGCCTTGGATTTTCGGACAAATTTATCCGTACTCGATGAGCCCCATTTGAATGAGTTTTAACCATAGATTTCAAACCTTGTTCATATCCAAGACCTTTTTAGTTGGTATGAGACTTCAATTTTATGGGTAATAGACTTTTCCCCCAAGCATGATTGAACTTGGTTTTTGGAGGGGGTGTTAGCCTTGGATTTTCGGACAAATTGATCCTGACTCGACGAGCCCCATTTCAATGAGTTTTAGCCTTAGGTTTGTAACCTTGTTCATATCCAAGACCTTTTGAGTTGGTATTAGACTTCAATTTTATGGGTAATAGACCTTTCCCCCAAACATGATTGAACTTGGTTTTTGGAGGGGGTGTTAGACTTGGATTTTCGGACAAAGTGATCCGTACTCGACGAGCCCCATTTGAATGAGTTTTAGCCTTAGATTTCAAACCTTGTTCATATCCAAGCCCCTTTTAGTTGATATTAGACTTCAATTTTATGGGTAATAGACTTTTCCCCAAAGCATGATTGAACTTGGTTTGTGGAGGGCGTGTTAGCCTTGGATTTTCGGACAAATTGATCCTGACTCGACGAGCCCCATTTGAATGAGTTTAGCCTTAGATTTCAAACCTTGTTCATATCCAAGCCCCTTTTAGTTGATATTAGACTTCAATTTTATGGGTAATAGACTTTTCCCCCAAGCATGATTGATCTTTGTTTTTGGAGGGGGTGTTAGCCTAGAATTTTTGGACAAATTGATCCTCACTCGACGAGCCCCATTTGAATGAGTTTTAGCCTTAGATTCAAACCTTGTTCATATGCAAGACCTTTTTAGTTGGTATTAGACTTCAATTTTATGGGTAATAGACTTCTCCCCCAAGCATGATTGAACTTGGTTTTTGTTGGGGGTGTTAGCCTTTGATTTTCGGACAAATTGATCCGTACTCGACGAGCCCCATTTCAATGAGTATTAGCCTTAGATTTATAACTTTCTTCATATCCAAGACCTTTTTAGTTGGTATTAGACTTCAATTTTATGGGTAATAGACTTTTCCCCAAAGCATGATTGAACTTGGTTTGTGGAGGGCGTGTTAGCCTTGGATTTTCGGACAAATTGATCCTGACTCGACCAGCCCCATTTACATGAGTATTAGACTTAGATTTATAACATTGTTCATATCCAAGACCCATTTAGTTGGTATTAGACTTCAATTTTATGGGTAATAGACTTTTCCCCAAAGCATGATTGAACTTGGTTTGTGGAGGGCGTGTTAGCCTTGGATTTTCGGACAAATTGATCCTGACTCGACGAGCCCCATTTGAATGAGTTTTAGCCTTAGATTTCAAACCTTGTTCATATCCAAGCCCCTTTTAGTTGATATTAGACTTCAATTTTATGGGTAATAGACTTTTCCCCCAAGCATGATTGATCTTGGTTTTTGGAGGGGGTGTTAGCCTAGAATTTTTGGACAAATTGATCCTCACTCGACGAGCCCCATTTGAATGAGTTTTAGCCTTAGATTCAAACCTTGTTCATATGCAAGACCTTTTTAGTTGGTATTAGACTTCAATTTTATGGGTAATAGACTTCTCCCCCAAGCATGATTGAACTTGGTTTTTGGAGGGGGTGTTAGCCTTGGATTTTCGGAAAAATTGATCCTCACTCGACTAGCCCCATTTGAATGAGTTTTAGTCTTAGATTTAAAACCTTTGTCATATACAAGACCTTTTTAGTTGGTATTAGACTTCAATTTTATGGGTAATAGACTTTTCCCCCAATCATGATTGAACTTGGTTTTTGGAGGGGGTGTTAGCCCTGAATTTTCGGACAAATTGATCCTCTCTCGACCAGCCCCATTTGAATGAGTTTTAGCCTTAGATTTCAAACCTTGTTCATATCCAAGCCCCTTTTAGTTGATATTAGACTTCAATTTTATGGGTAATAGACTTTTCCCCCAAGCATGATTGATCTTGGTTTTTGGAGGGGGTGTTAGCCTTGAATTTTCGGACAAATTGATCCTCACTCGACGAGCCCCATTTGAATGAGTATTAGCCTTAGATTTCAAACCTTGTTCATATCCAAGCCCCTTTTAGTTGGTATTACACTTCAATTTTATGGGTAATAGACTTTTCCCCCAAGCATGATTGATCTTGGTTTTTGGAGGGGGTGTTACCGCTGAATTTTCGGACAAATTGATCCTCACTCGACGAGCCCCATTTGAATGAGTTTTAGCCTTAGATTTCAAACCTTGTTCATATGCAAGACCTTTTTAGTTGGTATTAGACTTCAATTTTATGGGTAATAGACTTTTCCCCCAAACATTATTCAACTTGGTTTTTGGAGGGCGAGTTAGCCTTGGATTTTCGGACAAATTGATCCTCACTCGACGAGCCCCATTTCAATGAGTATTAGCCTTAGATTTCAAACCTTGTTCATATGCAAGACCTTTTTAGTTGGTATTAGACTTCAATTTTATGGGTAATAGACTTTTACCCCAAGCATGATTGAACTTGGTTTTTGGAGGGGGTGTTAGCCTTGGATTTTCGGACAAATTTATCCGTACTCGACGAGCCCTATTTGAATGAGTTTTACCCTTAGATTTCAAACTTTGTTCATATCCAAGACCTTTTTAGTTGGTATTAGACTTCAATTTTATGGGTAATAGACTTTTCCCCCAAGCATGATTGAACTTGGTTTTTGGAGGGGGTGTGAGCCTTGGATTTTCGGACCAATTGATCCTGACTCGACCAGCCCCATTTCAATGAGTATTAGCCTTAGATTTATAACCTTGTTCATATCCAATACCCATTTAGTTGGTATTAGACTTCAATTTTATGTGTAATAGACTTTTCCCCCAAGCATGATTGAACTTTCTTTGTGGAGGGGGTGTTAGCCTTGGAATTTCGGACAAATTGATCCGTACACGACGAGCCCCATTTAAATGAGTTTTAACCTTAGATTTCAAAACTTGTTCATATCCAAGACCTTTTTAGTTGGTATTAGACTTCAATTATATGGGTAATAGACTTTTCCGCCTAGCATGATTGAACTTGGTTTCTGGAGGGTGTGTTAGCCTTGGATTTTTGGACAAATTGATCCGTACTCGACGAGCCCCATTTGAATGAGTTTTAACCTTAGATTTCAAATCTTGTTCATATACAAGACCTTTTTAGTTGGTATTACCCTTCAATTTTATGGGTAATAGACTTTTCCCCCAAGCATGATTGAACTTGGTTTTTGGAGGGGGTGTTAGCCTTGGATTTTCGGACAAATTGATCCTCACTCGACGAGCCCCATTTGAATGAGTATTAGCCTTATATTTCAAACCTTGTTCATATCCAAGACCTTTTTAGTTGGTATTAGACTTCAATTTTATGGGTAATAGACTTTTCCCCCAAGCATGATTGAACTTGGTTTTTGGAGGGGGTGTTAGCCTTGGATTTTCGGACAAATTGATCCTCACTCGACCAGCCCCATTTGAATGAGTTTTAGCCTTAGATTTCAAACCTTGTTCATATCCAAGACCTTTTAGTTGGTATAGACTTCAATTTTATGGGTAATAGACTTTTCCCCCAAGCATGATTGAACTTGGTTTTTGGAGGGGGTGTTAGCCTTGGATTTTCGGACAAATTGATCCTGACTCGACGAGCCCCATTTCAATGAGTATTAGCCTTAGATTTATAACCTTGTTCATATCCAAGACCCTTTTTAGTTGGTATTAGACTTCAATTTATGGGTAATAGACTTTTCCCCCAAGCATGATTGAACTTGGTTTTTGGAGGGGGTGTTAGCCTTGGATTTTCGGACAAATTGATCCTCACTCGACGAGCCCCATTTGAATGAGTTTTAGCCTTAGATTTAAAACCTTGTTCATATCCAAGCCCTTTTTAGTTGGTATTAGACTTCAATTTTATGGGTAATAGACTTTTCCCCCAAGCATGATTGAACTTGGTTTTTGGAGGGGGTGTTAGCCTTGGATTTTCGGACAAATTTATCCGTACTCGACGACCCTATTTGAATGAGTTTTCACCATAGATTTCCAACCTTGTTCATATCCAAGACCTTTTTAGTTGGTATGAGACTTCAATTTTATGGGTAATAGACTTTTCCCCCAAGCATGATTGAACTTGGTTTTTGGAGGGGGTGTTAGCCTTGGATTTTCGGACAAATTGATCCTGACTCGACCAGCCCCATTTCAATGAGTATTAGCCTTAGATTTATAACCTTGTTCATATCCAAGAGCCATTTATTTGGTATTATACTTCAATTCTATGGGTAATAGACTTTTCCCCCAAGCATGATTGAACTTGGTTTTTGGAGGGGGTGTTAGCCTTGGATTTTCGGACAAATTGATCCTGACTCGACGAGCCCCATTTCAATGAGTATTAGCCTTAGATTTATAACCTTGTTCATATCCAAGCTCTTTTTATTTGGTATTAGACTTCAATTTATGGGTAATAGACTTTTCCCCCAAGCATGATTGAACTTGGTTTTTGGAGGGGGTGTTAGCCTTGGATTTTCGGACAAATTGATCCCAACGAAATGGCCATCTATTGAAGTATTTGAAAGTTCTGTCAAGCATATTTTTCTCTTCGTTTAAGTTATTTTTTTAAATAACAAATATTATTATGCAGTACCATTAAACAGTGTTTTACAAACCATGTAACGAATAATAAACAATCATTGAATAAATATGAACTTTATTTATTTATTTACTGTGATTCTAACACTAACTTTTCAAACAACATGATCTTGTTGTGAGGATCCAAGACGTTAAAACTTGGTGTCCTTTCTCATAGCCAAGGCAATTTATTAAAGAAAAAACAAAGATAACAATCCGCAATAATAATTTCCAATAAAATTATTAATTTTAGTTAAAATACATTTCTAAGGCATCATGAAATATATAAAATCATCAGCATCAAAATCATAACACGAAGCTTCATAATAAAATAGGAGAACAACATACAACTCATGATAAAACGTTTAGGGTTTTGAGATTGAAGTATAGGATCCCAAGTTAGAGCACTCCTCTAGGGTTTGGAGTTTGGAGTTTAGAGTTTGAGATTTTGTGTTTTAGGTGTACGGTTTAGTGTTAGGGTTTAAGATTTTAGGCTTAGGTTTTGAGGTTTAGGGTTTATGTTTGGTCTTAGGGGTTTAGGGTTTAGCTTTTGGGTTTTGGATTTTAGGTTTTGAGTTTGGGGTTTAGGGGTTAGGGGTTAGGGTTTAGGGTGCCCAAGGGGTGTGCTGTTGGATCCTTCATGAAAGTTGTAGGGCTATATGTAAAGATGACTGTGGTCTTTTAAATCGTCTGATTTCGAAACCAGAAGCTCAAGATATTTCCTTTTTATTGTCTAGTCTTGCTTGGTTTTTGACCAAGCAAATGTGACAGATTCTGTTCATCAAACCAGGTTCTCTATTGCGTTGGAACCTTCATTAAAGTTGTAGGCCTATACGTAAAGATGACTTTGGATTTTTGAATCGTCTGATTTGAAACTAGAAGCTCATGATATTTCCATTGGAATGTCTAGTCTTGCTTAGTTTTTGACCAAGTAGAATGCGATTCATTTTGTTCATTAAGCCATGTTTTTTCTCGCGTTGGATGGTTCATAAAATTTGTAGACCTATATGTAAAGATAACTCTAGATTTTTGAATTGTCTGATTTTGAAACTAGAAGCTCAATATATTCTCTTTTGAATGTCTAGTCTAACTCAGTATTTGACCAAGCATATTGTAGAAGATTCTGATCATCAAACTAGTTTTTTTTTGCATTGGATCTTTCATGAAAGATGTAGGCCTATATTTAAAGATGACTCTGGATTTTTGAATCGTCTAATTTCAAAACCAGAAGCTCAAGATATTCCTGTTTGAATGTCTAGTCTTGCTTGGTTTTTGACCGAGTAGATTGCGGTAGATTCTTTTCATCAAAGCAATTTTTTACGTGTTGGATCCTTCATAAAAGTTGTAGGCCTATACGTAAAGATGACACTAGATTTTTTAATCATCTATTTCAGAAATTAGAAGCTCAAGATATTCCTATTTGAATATCTAGTCTTGCTTGGTATTTGACCGAGCAGACTGCAGAAGATTCTAGTCATCAAACCAAGTTTTTTTTCGCGTTGGATAATTCATGAAAGATTTATGCCTATATGCAAAGATGACTCTGGATTTTTGAATCATCTAATTTCAAAACAATAAGCTCAAGATATACCCATTTGAATGTCTAGTCTTACTTGGTTTTTGACCGAGCAGATTGCTACAGATTCTGTTCATCAAAGCAGTTTTTTTCTCGCGCTGGATCCTTCATGAAAGTTGAAGGCCTATATGTAAATATGAATCTAGATTTTTGAATCGTCTAATTTCAAAACTAGAAACTCAAGATATTCCTTTTTGAATGTCTAGTCTTGGTTTTTGACCGAGTAGATTGCAGCAGATTCTATTCATCAAACCAGGTTTTTTCTTGCGCTGGATCCTTCATGAAAGTTGTTGGCCTATACGTAAAAATGACTCTGGATTTTTGAATCGTGTGATTTCAAACCAGAAGCTCAAGATATTTCTGTTTGAATGTGTAGTCTGGCTTGGTTTTTAACTTAGCAGATTGCTGCAGATTCTGTTTATCAAACCAGGTTTTTTCTCGTGTTGGATCCTTCATGAAAGTTGTATGCCTATACATAAAGATGAATCTAGATTTTGAATTGTCTAATTTTGAAAACCAAAGCTCAAGATATTCCCGTTTGAATGTCTAGACTTGCTTGGTTTTTGACCGAGCAGATTATGATAGATTTTGCATCACCCCAAGTTTTCTCTCGCATTGGATCCTTTATGAAAGTTGTAGGCCTATACATACAGATTAATCTGGATTTTTGAATCATCTAATTTCAAAACCATAAGCTCAAGATATTCCTGTTTGAATGTCTGTTGTTTATTGGTTTTTGATCGAGTAGATTGCGACAGATTCTATTCATCAAACTAGGTTTTTTCTCGCACTGGATCATTCATGAAAGTTATAGACCTACACATAAAGATGATTGTGGATTTTTTAATCATCTACTTTCGAAACCATAAGCTCAAGTTATTCCCGTTTGAATGTTGAGTGTTTATTGGTTTTTGACCGAGCAGATTGCGGCTGATTCTATTCATCAAACCAGGTTTTTTCTCAGGATGGATCCTTCATGAAAGTTGTAGGCCTATACATAAAGATAACTCTAGATTTTTGAATTGTCTAATTTTGAAAACAAAAGCTCAAAATATTCCCGTTTGAATGTATAGTCTTGCTTTGTATTTAACCGAGCAGATTGCGGCATATTTTTTCATCAAAGCAATTTTTTTCCGTGCTGGATCCTTCATAAAAGTTGTAGGCCTATATGTAAAGATGACACTAGATTTTTTAATCATCTAATTTAGAAATTAGAATCTCAAGATATTCTCGTTTGAATGTCTGGTCTTGCTTGGTTTTTGACCGAGTAGATTGTGGCAGATTCTGTTTATCAAACTAGGTTTTTTATCATGCTAGATCCTTCATGAAAGTTATAGGCTATACATAAAGATGACTCTGGATTTTTGAATCATCTGATTTCGAAACCATAAGCTCAAGATATTCCCATTCGAATGTCTAGTCTTGCTTGGTTTTTGACCAAGCAGATTGCAAAAGATTCTTGTCATCAAACCAAGTTTTTTCTAGTGTTGGATCTTTCATCAAAGTTGTAGGACTATATGTAAGGATGACTCTGGATTTTTGAATTGTCAGATTTCAAAACCAGAAACTCAAGATATTGCCGTATGAATGTCTAGTCTCGCTATGTTTTTAACAAAGCAGATTGTGTTCATTAAACCAAGTTTTTTCTCTCGCTGGATCTTTCATGACAGTTGTAGGTCTATATGTAAAGATGACTTTGGATATTTGAATCCTCTGATTTTGAAACTAGACGCTCAAGATATTCCCATTTGAATATCTAGCCTTGCTTAGTTTTTGACCTAGCAGATTGCGGCATATTTTGTTCATCAAACCAGGTTTTTCTCGCGCTAGATCCTTCATGAAAGTTGTAGGTATATATGTAAAGATGACTTGTATTTTTGAATAATTTGATTTCAAAACCAGAAGTTCATGATATTTGCATTTGAATATCTAGTCTTGCTTGGTTTATGCCCGAGCAGATTGCGGTAGATTTTGTTCATTAAACCATGTTTTTTCTTGCGCTGGATCTTTCATCAAAGTTGTAGGCCTATATGTAAAGATGACTCTAGATTTTTGAATTGTTTGATTTTGAAACCAGAAGCTCAAGATATTTCCATATGAATGTCTAGTCTTGCTTGGTTTTTGACCAAGCATATTGTGGCTAATTCTGTTCATCAAACGTCGTTTTTCTCACATTGGATCCTTCATGAAAGTTATATCCCTATACATAAAAATGACTCTTGATATTTGAATCGCCTAATTTTGAAACCAGATGGTTTAGATATTCTCGTTTGAATGTCTGGTCTTGCTTTGGTTTTTGACCAAGCAGATTGTAACAAATTCTGTTCATTAGACCCGATTTTTTCTCGCAATGGATCCTTCAAGAAAGTTTTAGGCAAAAAAATAAAGATGAATCATGTAATTTCAAAACCAGAAGCTCAAGATATTCCTGTTTTAATGTCTAGTCTTGCTTCATTTCTGACTGAGCAGATTGTGGCAGATTCTGTTTATGAAACAAGGTTTTTTCTCGTGCTGGATCCTTCATGAAAGTTATAGGCCTACACGTAAAGATGACTTTGGATTTTTGAATCATGTAATTTCCGAACTATAAGCTCAAGATATTCTCGTTTCAATGTCTAGTCTCGCTTGGTTTTCAACCGAGCAGATTGCGGTAGATTTTGTTCTTCCAACAAGGTTTTATCTCGCGTTGGATCCTGCATGAAAGTTGTAGGCCTCCACGTAAATATGACTCTAGATTTTTGAATCATGTAATTTCAAAACCATAAGCTCACGATATTCTCGTTTAAATGTCTAGTCTTGCTTGGTTTTCGACCGAGCAGATTGCGGCAGATTTTGTTCTTTCAACAAGGTTTTATCTCGGGCTGGATCCTTCATGAAAGCTGTAGGAATATATGTAATGATAACTTTGGATTTTTGAATCATGTAATTTCAAAACCAGAAGCTCAAGATATTCCCGTTTCAATGTCTAGTCTTCCCTTGTTTCTCACAGAGCAAATTGCGGCAGATTATGTTTATGAAACAAGGTTTTATCTCGCGCTCGATCCTTCATGAAAGTTGTAGGCCTACATGTAAATATTAAACTTAAATTTTATTGGTAATAAACTTTTCCCCCAAACATGATTGCCTGGCTTGTTGGAAGGAGCATTAGCCTTGGATTTTCGGCCATATTGATCCTGACTCGACTAGCCCCATTTCAATGGGTATTAGCCTTGGTCTTGTCATATCCAACCCCATTTTAGTTGGTATTAGACTTAAATTTTATGGGTAATAGACTTTTCCCCAAACATGATTGAACTGGCTTGTTGGAGGGAGCATTAGCCTTGGATTTTTGGCCATATTGATCCTGACTCGACTAGCCCCATTTCAATGGGTATTAGCCTTGGTCTTGTCATATCCAACCCCATTTTAGTTGGTATTAGACTTAAATTTTATGGGTAATAGACTTTTCCCCCAAACATGATTGAACTGGCTTGTTGGAGGGAGCATTAGCCTTGGATTTTTGGCCATATTGATCCTGACTCGACTAGCCCCATTTCAATGGGTATTAGCCTTGGTCTTGTCATATCCAACCCCATTTTAGGTTGTATTAGACATAAGCTTTATGGGTAATAGACTTTTCCCCCAAACATGATTGAAGTGGCTTGTTGGAGGGAGCATTAGCCTTGGATTTTTGGCCATATTGATCCTGACTCGACTAGCCCCATTTCAATGGGTATTAGCCTTGGTCTTGTCATATCCAACCCCATTTTAGTTGGTATTAGACTTAAATTTTATGGGTAATAGACTTTTCCCCCAAACATGATTGAAGTGGCTTGTTGGAGGGAGCATTAGCCTTGGATTTTCAGCCATATTGATCCTGACTCGACTAGCCCCATTTCAATGGGTATTAGCCTTGGTCTTGTCATATCCAACCCCATTTTAGTTGGTATTAGACTTAAACTTTATGGGTAATAGACTTTTCCCCCAAACATGATTGAACTGGCTTGTTGGAGGGGGCATTAGCCTTGGATTTCGGCCATATTGATCCTGACTCGACTAGCCCCATTTCAATGGGTATTAGCCTTGATCTTGTCATATCCAACCCCATTTTAGGTTGTATTAGACTTAAACTTTATGGGTAATAGACTTTTCCCCCAAACATGATTGAAGTGGCTTGTTGGAGGGAGCATTAGCCTTGGATTTTCGGCCATATTGATCCTGACTCGACTAGCCCCATTTCAATGGGTATTAGCCTTGGTCTTGTCATATCCAACCCCATTTTAGGTTGTATTAGACTAAAACTTTATGGGTAATAGAATTTTCCCCCAAACATGATTGACCTGCCTTATTGGAGGGAGCATTAGCCTTGGATTTTCGGCCATATTGATCCTGACTCGACTAGCCCCATTTCAATGGGTATTAGCCTTGATCTTGTCATATCCAACCCCATTTTAGGTTGTATTAGACTTAAACTTTATGGGTAATAGACTTTTCCCCCAAACATGATTGACCTGACTTATTGGAGGGAGCATTAGCCTTGGATTTTCGGCCATATTGATCCTGACTCGACTAGCCCCATTTCAATGGGTATTAGCCTTAAATTTATGACCTTGTTGGTCTTGTCATATCCAACCCCATTTTAGTTGGTATTAGACTTAAAGTTTATGGGTAATAGAGTTTTCCCCAAACATGATTGAACTGGCTTGTTGGAGGGAGCATTAGCCTTGGATTTCGGCCATATTGATCCTGACTCGACTAGCCCCATTTCAATGGGTATTAGCCTTGATCTTGTCATATCCAACCCCATTTTAGGTTGTAGTAGACTTAAACTTTATGGGTAATAGACTTTTCCTCCAAACATGATTGAAGTGGCTTGTTGGAGGGAGCATTAGCCTTGGATTTTCGGCCAATATGATCCTGACTCGGCTAGCCCCATTTCAATGGGTATTAGCCTTAGATTTATGACCTTGTTCATATCCAAGCCATTTTTAGTTGGTATTAGACTTAAATTTATGGGTAATAGACTTTCCCCCAAACATGATTTAACTTGGTTTTTGGAGGGGGTGTTAGCCTTGGATTTTCGGACAAATTGATCCTGACTCGACGAGCCCCATTTAAATGAGTATTAGCCTAAGATTTCTAACCTTGTTCATATCCAAACCCTTTTTAGTTGGTATTAGACTTAAAATTTATGGGTAATAGACTTTACCCCCAAGCATGATTGAACTTGGTTTTTGGAGGGGGTGTTAGCCTTGGATTTTCGGACAAATTGATCCTGACTCGACGAGCCCCATTTCAATGAGTATTAGCCTTAGATTTCTAACCTTGTTCATATCCAAGCCCTTTTAGTTGGTATTAGACTTAAATTTATGGGTAATAGACTTTTCCCCCAAGCATGATTGAACTTGGTTTTTGGAGGGGGTGTTAGCCTTGGATTTTCGGACAAATTGATCCTGACTCGACGAGCCCCATTTCAATGAGTATTAGCCTTAGATTTCTAACCTTGTTCATATCCAAGCCCTTTTAGTTGGTATTAGACTTCAATTTTATGGGTAATAGACTTTTCCCCCAAGCATGATTGAACTTGGTTTTTGGAGGGGGTGTTAGCCTTGGATTTTCGGACAAATTGATCCTGACTCGACGAGCCCCATTTAAATGAGTATTAGCCTTAGATTTCTAACCTTGTTCATATCCAAGCCCTTTTAGTTGGTATTAGACTTCAAATTTATGGGTAATAGACTTTTCCCCCAAGCATGATTGAACTTGGTTTTTGGAGGGGGTGTTAGCCTTGGATTTTCGGACAAATTGATCCTGACTCGACGAGCCCCATTTAAATGAGTATTAGCCTTAGATTTCTAACCTTGTTCATATCCAAGCCCTTTTTAGTTGGTATTAGACTTCAAATTTATGGGTAATAGACTTTTCCCCAAGCATGATTGAACTTGGTTTTTGGAGGGGGTGTTAGCCTTGGATTTTCGGACAAATTGATCCTGACTCGACGAGCCCCATTTAAATGAGTATTAGCCTTAGATTTCTAACCTTTTCATATCCAAGCCCTTTTTAGTTGGTATTAGACTTCAAATTTATGGGTAATAGACTTTTCCCCAAAGCATGATTGAACTTGGTTTTTGGAGGGGTGTTAGCCTTGGATTTTCGGACAAATTGATCCTGACTCGACGAGCCCCATTTAAATGAGTATTAGCCTTAGATTTCTAACCTTGTTCATATCCAAGCCCTTTTTAGTTGGTATTAGACTTCAAATTTATGGGTAATAGACTTTCCCCCAAACATGATTGAACTTGGTTTTTGGAGGGGTGTTAGCCTTGGATTTTCGGACAAATTGATCCTGACTCGACGAGCCCCATTTAAATGAGTATTAGCCTTAGATTTCTAACCTTGTTCATATCCAAGCCCTTTTTAGTTGGTATTAGACTTCAAATTTATGGGTAATAGACTTTACCCCCAAACATGATTGAACTTGGTTTTTGGAGGGGGTGTTAGCCTTGGATTTTCGGACAAATTGATCCTGACTCGACGAGCCCCATTTAAATGAGTATTAGCCTTAGATTTCTAACCTTGTTCATATCCAAGCCCTTTTTAGTTGGTATTAGACTTCAAATTTATGGGTAATAGACTTTACCCCCAAACATGATTGAACTTGGTTTTTGGAGGGGGTGTTAGCCTTGGATTTTCGGACAAATTGATCCTGACTCGACGAGCCCCATTTAAATGAGTATTAGTCTTATATTTCTAACCTTGTTCATATCCAAGCCCTTTTTATTTGGTATTAGACTTCAATTTATGGGTAATAGACTTTTCCCCAAAGCATGATTGAACTTGGTTTTTGGAGGGTGTGGTAACCTTGGATTTTCGGACAAATTGATCCTGACTCGACGAGCCCCATTTAAATGAGTATTAGCCTTAGATTTCTAACCTTTTTCATATCCAAGCCCTTTTTAGTTGGTATTAGACTTCAAATTTATGGGTAATAGACTTTTCCCCCAAGCATGATTGAACTTGGTTTTTGGAGGGGGTGTTAGCCTTGGATTTTCGGACAAATTGATCCTGACTCGACGAGCCCCATTTAAATGAGTATTAGCCTTAGATTTCTAACCTTGTTCATATCCAAGCCCTTTTTAGTTGGTATTAGACTTCAAATTTATGGGTAATAGACTTTTCCCCAAGCATGATTGAACTTGGTTTTTGGAGGGGGTGTTAGCCTTGGATTTTCGGACAAATTGATCCTGACTCGACGAGCCCCATTTAAATGAGTATTAGCCTTAGATTTATAACCTTGTTCATATCCAAGCCCTTTTTAGTTGGTATTAGACTTCAAATTTATGGGTAATAGACTTTTCCCCAAGCATGATTGAACTTGGTTTTTGGAGGGGGTGTTAGCCTTGGATTTTCGGACAAATTGATCCTGACTCGACGAGCCCCATTTAAATGAGTATTAGCCTTAGATTTCTAACCTTGTTCATATCCAAGCCCTTTTTAGTTGGTATTAGACTTCAAATTTATGGGTAATAGACTTTTCCCCAAGCATGATTGAACTTGGTTTTTGGAGGGGGTGTTAGCCTTGGATTTTCGGACAAATTGATCCTGACTCGACGAGCCCCATTTAAATGAGTATTAGCCTTAGATTTCTAACCTTGTTCATATCCAAGCCCTTTTTAGTTGGTATTAGACTTCAATTTATGGGTAATAGACTTTTCCCCCAAGCATGATTGAACTTGGTTTTTGGAGGGGGTGTTAGCCTTGGATTTTCGGACAAATTGATCCTGACTCGACGAGCCCCATTTAAATGAGTATTAGCCTTAGATTTCTAACCTTGTTCATATCCAAGCCCTTTTTAGTTGGTATTAGACTTCAATTTTATGGGTAATAGACTTTTCCCCCAAGCATGATTGAACTTGGTTTTTGGAGGGGGTGTTAGCCTTGGATTTTCGGACAAATTGATCCTACTCGACGAGCCCCATTTGAATGAGTTTAGCCTTAGATTTCAAACCTTGTTCATATCCAAGCCCTTTTTAGTTGGTATTAGACTTCAATTTTATGGGTAATAGACTTTTCCCCCAAGCATGATTGAACTTGGTTTTTGGAGGGGGTGTTAGCCTTGGATTTTCGGACAAATTGATCCTACTCGACGAGCCCCATTTGAAATGAGTTTAGCCTTAGATTTCAAACCTTGTTCATATCCAAGCCCTTTTTAGTTGGTATTAGACTTCAATTTTATGGGTAATAGACTTTTCCCCAAGCATGATTGAACTTGGTTTTTGGAGGGGGTGTTAGCCTTGGATTTTCGGACAAATTGATCCTGACTCGACGAGCCCCATTTGAATGAGTTTTAGCCTTAGATTTCAAACCTTGTTCATATCCAAGCCCTTTTTAGTTGGTATTAGACTTCAATTTTATGGGTAATAGACTTTTCCCCCAAGCATGATTGAACTTGGTTTTTGGAGGGGGTGTTAGCCTTGGATTTTCGGACAAATTGATCCTGACTCGACGAGCCCCATTTGAATGAGTTTTAGCCTTAGATTTCAAACCTTGTTCATATCCAAGCCCTTTTTAGTTGGTATTAGACTTCAATTTTATGGGTAATAGACTTTTCCCCCAAGCATGATTGAACTTGGTTTTTGGAGGGGGTGTTAGCCTTGGATTTTCGGACAAATTGATCCTCACTCGACGAGCCCCATTTGAATGAGTTTTAGCCTTAGATTTCAAACCTTGTTCATATCCAAGCCCTTTTTAGTTGGTATTAGACTTCAATTTTATGGGTAATAGACTTTTCCCCCAAGCATGATTGAACTTGGTTTTTGGAGGGGGTGTTAGCCTTGGATTTTCGGACAAATTGATCCTCACTCGACGAGCCCCATTTGAAAGAGTATTAGCCTTAGATTTCAAACCTTGTTCATATCCAAGCCCTTTTTAGTTGGTATTAGACTTCAATTTTATGGGTAATAGACTTTTCCCCCAAGCATGATTGAACTTGGTTTTTGGAGGGGGTGTTAGCCTTGGATTTTCGGACAAATTGATCCTCACTCGACGAGCCCCATTTGAAAGAGTATTCGCCTTAGATTTCAAACCTTGTTCATATCCAAGCCCTTTTTAGTTGGTATTAGACTTCAATTTTATGGGTAATAGACTTTTCCCCCAAGCATGATTGAACTTGGTTTTTGGAGGGGGTGTTAGCCTTGGATTTTCGGACAAATTGATCCGTACTCGACGAGCCCCATTTGAATGAATTTTAGCCTTAGATTTCAAACCTTGTTCATATCCAAGACCTTTTTAGTTGGTATTAGACTTCAATTTTATGGGTAATAGACTTTTCCCCCAAGCATGATTGACTTGGTTTTTGGAGGGGGTGTTAGCCTTGGATTTTCGGACAAATTGATCCGTACTCGACGAGCCCCATTTGAATGAGTTTTAGCCTTAGATTTCAAACCTTGTTCATATCCAAGCCCTTTTTAGTTGGTATTAGACTTCAATTTTATGGGTAATAGACTTTTCCCCCAAGCATGATTGAACTTGGTTTTTGGAGGGGGTGTTAGCCTTGGATTTTCGGACAAATTGATCCGTACTCGACGAGCCCCATTTGAATGAGTTTTCGCCTTAGATTTCAAACCTTGTTCATATCCAAGCCCTTTTTAGTTGGTATTAGACTTCAATTTTATGGGTAATAGACTTTTCCCCCAAGCATGATTGAACTTGGTTTTTGGAGGGGGTGTTAGCCTTGGATTTTCGGACAAATTGATCCGTACTCGACGAGCCCCATTTGAATGAGTTTTAGCCTTAGATTTCAAACCTTGTTCATATCCAAGCCCTTTTTAGTTGGTATTAGACTTCAATTTTATGGGTAATAGACTTTTCCCCCAAGCATGATTGAACTTGGTTTTTGGAGGGGGTGTTAGCCTTGGATTTTCGGACAAATTGATCCGTACTCGACGAGCCCCATTTGAATGAGTTTTAGCCTTAGATTTCAAACCTTGTTCATATCCAAGACCTTTTTAGTTGGTATTAGACTTCAATTTTATGGGTAATAGACTTTTCCCCCAAGCATGATTGAACTTGGTTTTTGGAGGGGGTGTTAGCCTTGGATTTTCGGACAAATTGATCCGTACTCGACGAGCCCCATTTGAATGAGTTTTAGCCTTAGATTTCAAACCTTGTTCATATCCAAGCCCTTTTTAGTTGGTATTAGACTTCAATTTTATGGGTAATAGACTTTTCCCCCAAGCATGATTGAACTTGGTTTTTGGAGGGGGTGTTAGCCTTGGATTTTCGGACAAATTGATCCGTACTCGACGAGCCCCATTTGAATGAGTTTTAGCCTTAGATTTCAAACCTTGTTCATATCCAAGCCCTTTTTAGTTGGTATTAGACTTCAATTTTATGGGTAATAGACTTTTCCCCCAAGCATGATTGAACTTGGTTTTTGGAGGGGGTGTTAGCCTTGGATTTTCGGACAAATTGATCCGTACTCGACGAGCCCCATTTGAATGAGTTTTAGCCTTAGATTTCAAACCTTGTTCATATCCAAGACCTTTTTAGTTGGTATTAGACTTCAATTTTATGGGTAATAGACTTTTCCCCCAAGCATGATTGAACTTGGTTTTTGGAGGGGGTGTTAGCCTTGGATTTTCGGACAAATTGATCCGTACTCGACGAGCCCCATTTGAATGAGTTTTAGCCTTAGATTTCAAACCTTGTTCATATCCAAGACCTTTTTAGTTGGTATTAGACTTCAATTTTATGGGTAATAGACTTTTCCCCCAAGCATGATTGAACTTGGTTTTTGGAGGGGGTGTTAGCCTTGGATTTTCGGACAAATTGATCCGTACTCGACGAGCCCCATTTGAATGAGTTTTAGCCTTAGATTTCAAACCTTGTTCATATCCAAGCCCTTTTTAGTTGGTATTAGACTTCAATTTTATGGGTAATAGACTTTTCCCCCAAGCTTGATTGAACTTGGTTTTTGGAGGGGGTGTTAGCCTTGGATTTTCGGACAAATTGATCCTCACTCGACGAGCCCCATTTGAATGAGTTTTAGCCTTAGATTTCAAACCTTGTTCATATCCAAGCCCTTTTTAGTTGGTATTAGACTTCAATTTTATGGGTAATAGACTTTCCCCCAAGCATGATTGAACTTGGTTTTTGGAGGGGGTGTTAGCCTTGGATTTTCGGACAAATTGATCCGTACTCGACGAGCCCCATTTGAATGAGTTTTAGCCTTAGATTTCAAACCTTGTTCATATCCAAGACCTTTTTAGTTGGTATTAGACTTCAATTTTATGGGTAATAGACTTTTCCCCCAAGCATGATTGACTTGGTTTTTGGAGGGGGTGTTAGCCTTGGATTTTCGGACAAATTGATCCTCACTCGACGAGCCCCATTTGAATGAGTTTTAGCCTTAGATTTCAAACCTTGTTCATATCCAAGACCTTTTTAGTTGGTATTAGACTTCAATTTTATGGGTAATAGACTTTCCCCCAAGCATGATTGAACTTGGTTTTTGGAGGGGGTGTTAGCCTTGGATTTTCGGACAAATTGATCCTCACTCGACGAGCCCCATTTGAATGAGTTTTAGCCTTAGATTTCAAACCTTGTTCATATCCAAGCCCTTTTTAGTTGGTATTAGACTTCAATTTTATGGGTAATAGACTTTTCCCCCAAGCATGATTGAACTTGGTTTTTGGAGGGGGTGTTAGCCTTGGATTTTCGGACAAATTGATCCTCACTCGACGAGCCCCATTTGAATGAGTTTTAGCCTTAGATTTCAAACCTTGTTCATATCCAAGACCTTTTTAGTTGGTATTAGACTTCAATTTTATGGGTAATAGACTTTTCCCCCAAGCATGATTGAACTTGGTTTTTGGAGGGGGTGTTAGCCTTGGATTTTCGGACAAATTGATCCGTACTCGACGAGCCCCATTTGAATGAGTTTTAGCCTTAGATTTCAAACCTTGTTCATATCCAAGACCTTTTTAGTTGGTATTAGACTTCAATTTTATGGGTAATAGACTTTTCCCCCAAGCATGATTGAACTTGGTTTTTGGAGGGGGTGTTAGCCTTGGATTTTCGGACAAATTGATCCTACTCGACGAGCCCCATTTGAATGAGTTTTAGCCTTAGATTTCAAACCTTGTTCATATCCAGACCTTTTTAGTTGGTATTAGACTTCAATTTTATGGGTAATAGACTTTTCCCCCAAGCATGATTGACTTGGTTTTTGGAGGGGGTGTTAGCCTTGGATTTTCGGACAAATTGATCCTGACTCGACGAGCCCCATTTGAATGAGTTTTAGCCTTAGATTTCAAACCTTGTTCATATCCAAGCCCTTTTTAGTTGGTATTAGACTTCAATTTTATGGGTAATAGACTTTTCCCCCAAGCATGATTGAACTTGGTTTTTGGAGGGGGTGTTAGCCTTGGATTTTCGGACAAATTGATCCTCACTCGACGAGCCCCATTTGAATGAGTTTAGCCTTAGATTTCAAACCTTGTTCATATCCAAGCCCTTTTTAGTTGGTATAGACTTCAATTTTATGGGTAATAGACTTTTCCCCCAAGCATGATTGACCTTGGTTTTTGGAGGGGGTGTTAGCCTTGGATTTTCGGACAAATTGATCCGTACTCGACGAGCCCCATTTGAATGAGTTTTAGCCTTAGATTTCAAACCTTGTTCATATCCAAGACCTTTTTAGTTGGTATTAGACTTCAATTTTATGGGTAATAGACTTTTCCCCCAAGCATGATTGACCTTGGTTTTTGGAGGGGGTGTTAGCCTTGGATTTTCGGACAAATTGATCCTCACTCGACGAGCCCCATTTGAATGAGTTTTAGCCTTAGATTTCAAACCTTGTTCATATCCAAGCCCTTTTTAGTTGGTATTAGACTTCAATTTTATGGGTAATAGACTTTTCCCCCAAGCATGATTGAACTTGGTTTTTGGAGGGGGTGTTAGCCTTGGATTTTCGGACAAATTGATCCTTACTCGACGAGCCCCATTTGAATGAGTTTTAGCCTTAGATTTCAAACCTTGTTCATATCCAAGACCTTTTTAGTTGGTATTAGACTTCAATTTTATGGGTAATAGACTTTTCCCCCAAGCATGATTGAACTTGGTTTTTGGAGGGGGTGTTAGCCTTGGATTTTCGGACAAATTGATCCGTACTCGACGAGCCCCATTTGAATGAGTTTTAGCCTTAGATTTCAAACCTTGTTCATATCCAAGCCCTTTTTAGTTGGTATTAGACTTCAATTTTATGGGTAATAGACTTTCCCCCAAGCATGATTGAACTTGGTTTTTGGAGGGGGTGTTAGCCTTGGATTTTCGGACAAATTGATCCGTACTCGACGAGCCCCATTTGAATGAGTTTTAGCCTTAGATTTCAAACCTTGTTCATATCCAAGACCTTTTTAGTTGGTATTAGACTTCAATTTTATGGGTAATAGACTTTTCCCCCAAGCATGATTGAACTTGGTTTTTGGAGGGGGTGTTAGCCTTGGATTTTCGGACAAATTGATCCTACTCGACGAGCCCCATTTGAATGAGTTTTAGCCTTAGATTTCAAACCTTGTTCATATCCAAGCCCTTTTTAGTTGGTATTAGACTTCAATTTTATGGGTAATAGACTTTTCCCCCAAGCATGATTGAACTTGGTTTTTGGAGGGGGTGTTAGCCTTGGATTTTCGGACAAATTGATCCTCACTCGACGAGCCCCATTTGAATGAGTTTTAGCCTTAGATTTCAAACCTTGTTCATATCCAAGCCCTTTTTAGTTGGTTTTAGACTTCAATTTTATGGGTAATGGACTTTCCCCCAAGCTTGATTGAACTTGGTTTTTGGAGGGGGTGTTAGCCTTGGATTTTCGGACAAATTGATCCGTACTCGACGAGCCCCATTTGAATGAATTTTAGCCTTAGATTTCAAACCTTGTTCATATCCAAGACCTTTTTAGTTGGTATCAGACTTCAATTTTATGGGTAATAGACTTTCCCCCAAGCATGATTGACCTTGGTTTTTGGAGGGGGTGTTAGCCTTGGATTTTCGGACAAATTGATCCTCACTCGACGAGCCCCATTTGAATGAGTTTTAGCCTTAGATTTCAAACCTTGTTCATATCCAAGACCTTTTTAGTTGGTATTAGACTTCAATTTTATGGGTAATAGACTTTCCCCCAAGCATGATTGAACTTGGTTTTTGGAGGGGGTGTTAGCCTTGGATTTTCGGACAAATTGATCCTCACTCGACGAGCCCCATTTGAATGAGTTTTAGCCTTAGATTTCAAACCTTGTTCATATCCAAGCCCTTTTTAGTTTGTATTAGACTTCAATTTTATGGGTAATAGACTTTTCCCCCAAGCATGATTGAACTTGGTTTTTGGAGGGGGTGTTAGCCTTGGATTTTCGGACAAATTGATCCTCACTCGACGAGCCCCATTTGAATGAGTTTTAGCCTTAGATTTCAAACCTTGTTCATATCCAAGCCCTTTTTAGTTGGTATTAGACTTCAATTTTATGGGTAATAGACTTTCCCCCAAGCATGATTGAACTTGGTTTTTGGAGGGGGTGTTAGCCTTGGATTTTCGGACAAATTGATCCGTACTCGACGAGCCCCATTTGAATGAGTTTTAGCCTTAGATTTCAAACCTTGTTCATATCCAAGCCCTTTTTAGTTGGTATTAGACTTCAATTTTATGGGTAATAGACTTTTCCCCCAAGCATGATTGAACTTGGTTTTTGGAGGGGGTGTTAGCCTTGGATTTTCGGACAAATTGATCCTCACTCGACGAGCCCCATTTGAATGAGTATTAGCCTTAGATTTCAAACCTTGTTCATATCCAACCTTTTTAGTTGGTATTAGACTTCAATTTTATGGGTAATAGACTTTTCCCCCAAGCATGATTGACTTGGTTTTTGGAGGGGGTGTTAGCCTTGGATTTTCGGACAAATTGATCCTGACTCGACGAGCCCCATTTGAATGAGTATTAGCCTTAGATTTCAAACCTTGTTCATATCCAAGCCCTTTTTAGTTGGTATTAGACTTCAATTTTATGGGTAATAGACTTTTCCCCCAAGCATGATTGAACTTGGTTTTTGGAGGGGGTGTTAGCCTTGGATTTTCGGACAAATTGATCCTCACTCGACGAGCCCCATTTGAATGAGTTTAGCCTTAGATTTCAAACCTTGTTCATATCCAAGCCCTTTTTAGTTGGTATTAGACTTCAATTTTATGGGTAATAGACTTTTCCCCCAAGCATGATTGACCTTGGTTTTTGGAGGGGGTGTTAGCCTTGGATTTTCGGACAAATTGATCCGTACTCGACGAGCCCCATTTGAATGCATTTTAGCCTTAGATTTCAAACCTTGTTCATATCCAAGACCTTTTTAGTTGGTATTAGACTTCAATTTTATGGGTAATAGACTTTTCCCCCAAGCATGATTGACCTTGGTTTTTGGAGGGGGTGTTAGCCTTGGATTTTCGGACAAATTGATCCTCACTCGACGAGCCCCATTTGAATGAGTTTTAGCCTTAGATTTCAAACCTTGTTCATATCCAAGCCCTTTTTAGTTGGTATTAGACTTCAATTTTATGGGTAATAGACTTTTCCCCCAAGCATGATTGACTTGGTTTTTGGAGGGGGTGTTAGCCTTGGATTTTCGGACAAATTGATCCTGACTCGACGAGCCCCATTTGAATGAGTTTAGCCTTAGATTTCAAACCTTGTTCATATCCAACCTTTTTAGTTGGTATAGACTTCAATTTTATGGGTAATAGACTTTCCCCAAGCATGATTGAACTTGGTTTTTGGAGGGGGTGTTAGCCTTGGATTTTCGGACAAATTGATCCTACTCGACGAGCCCCATTTGAATGAGTTTTAGCCTTAGATTTCAAACCTTGTTCATATCCAAGCCCTTTTTAGTTGGTATTAGACTTCAATTTTATGGGTAATAGACTTTTCCCCCAAGCATGATTGACTTGGTTTTTGGAGGGGGTGTTAGCCTTGGATTTTCGGACAAATTGATCCTGACTCGACGAGCCCCATTTGAATGAGTATTAGCCTTAGATTTCAAACCTTGTTCATATCCAAGACCTTTTTAGTTGGTATTAGACTTCAATTTTATGGGTAATAGACTTTTCCCCCAAGCATGATTGAACTTGGTTTTTGGAGGGGG
>CM045913.1:0-32446 GCA_025169955.1 Salix arbutifolia | reverse complement strand
CTTCCTATAAAATAGATTAAAATAGATTAGGTTTGAGTGTTCTGTGTCCCAACTTTTACCGGGATGAGTAGACAAATCTTGCATTTTATAAGATGGAAATTAATTAGATAAGTCTTATTTCCCTGAGTATTTAACCATTCAAGGTTGTCTTGTTTTGTTGCAAGTTGTGTTTTCTCCTCACGCTATGTCTGGTTCTGTGCATGCCGCCATGTCTGGTTTTCGTAATTTTGGGAACTCTCTCAGGAGAAGTTTTGCATGAGCCTGCCTACTTCTGTGAAACTTCTGCCTATATTCAAACAAGATAAAATTGGATTCCTGGAAACTTATGCCCCATCTGACCCAGTGACTCAATTACCTTCCAGAGCGGGGGAAGGAGGAATCTCTTGTTAAGAAACCAGTTGCATGATCCAATCCCAGGTTCAGTTTTCAAACTAAAGAGCTTGGAAGTCCTTATTCTTGCGACCATCAATAAATTGACAGGTGAAACTAGTTCTGTTTGCTAGCTTAAATCCCTTTCCCTTTAATTCCGACTTGTCCAACAACAGCCCGAGTGGTTCTAGACTACAATGTATGGATTTCTTTTCACAATGTTCTTAGCTTCAATTACGAACTTCTTTTTACTGGGAAGTTCCATTTGCCAATGAATCATTTATGCAATGTTTTGGATGTGTAATATCGATCTGCATTTTCCTGAACTCCCCGCCTGGAATGCATGCCCGCTGCATTCCTATTTTTTAAACTATAAAATGCTCCTTTTTTTCTGATCTGATGCAGGACAGCTCAATAAGGCGCATGAAGGGGATACGTTGAAGCTGGATTGAAGATCAATTGGAATTACTACCATGCACGATTGCAGCTCAATTTGTGTTGGAAATAAAATTTAGTGAAGAACAGTTACTGTTCAAATCACTGTCAGAATTTTGTATCTGACGCAAAGAAACAAGCACTGTTCAAATCAGTGCTTATAAACCAAGAACTTGCCCAGAATTTTCCCAGAAATTCTGAGGTATGAAGAACTAATAATTGATGCAAGAAACACAGAACAAGGGGCAGAAATTTCTTGTTAGGATACTGCCATCCCTAAGCTTTTATTTATAGGAAAAGATTGAATACAATAATGGTAATTCAAAACTATTACAATCTCTTCTAATTAAAACAGGAAATAAATCTGCGAAAATAAAGCAACATGATATGATCAATATAATTTGATCTTAATTAACTAAAACACAAACACTTAATTAAAAACGTGATAATAAAAACAATAAAGGAAATCTTTGATGATCTTCACAGCTTCAGTCTTCAATTCTGCAGACTTGGAATCAGTTGACTTTGGTTGACTTTGATCCTGCATTTTCAACACTCCCCCTTGATTCCAATCTGCCCATGCCTATCATCTCTCGTTTTACCTCAGGTTGCAGAATATAGCAGGGACTCCCAAACATTCTCAAGTGTTCTATGTTAGGTTTGTATCCATGCCATATTTCATAAGGTGTCTTCTCTCCCAAACCCTTAGTAACCATTTGATTTAGGAGGTAAGAAACTTTGCTTACTGTCTCTGCCCAAAATTTCAGAGGCAATTTCTTCTCATACACATGCCAACTAGCATTCTCCACTAGAGTTCTATTTCTCCTTTCACTAACATCATTGTGTTGAGGTGTGTATGGTACTATAAGTTGATGCTTAATCCCCTCTCTTTCTAAATGCCCCTCAAGTTTATGAGTAGTGACCTTACCCCCATTATCAGACTTCAAACCTTTCATCTTGGTTCCAGCTTCCCTCTCGGCTGCAACTTTGACTTTGTCAAAGGTATCAAATACTCCCCCTTTTGTCTTAAGAAAATACACCCAATAATATCTACCGAAGTTATCAACAAATAGCAGAAAATACTTAGCACTATTTAGGGATTCGTTTCTCATAGATCCACATACATCAATATATAATTCTTGTAGCTTGCAAATGGTTCTAAATGTATTATCATTAAAGGCAATCCTAGTTTGTTTGCCTAACTGACATGCTTCACATAGTTTCTTTTGATCTTGGATTTCAGGTAGACCAACCACCATTTCTAGGTCTGCCATTCTCTTCAAGGTGGTATCATTAAAATGCCCCAATCTCTTGTGCTCCAATACTGGATTTGTACTGTCAGTGATGTTCATGTTCTGATGTTCATACTTTAAGCTAAGATTAAAGCTTCGATTAGTCATTTTAGCAGAAAACAACATGACCCCTTTATAATCTTTAATTGTGCATATGCCATCAATAAAGGACAATGAGTAACCATTTTCAAGCAATTGTCCAATACTCACTAAGTTTTGTTTAATTTCAGGCACATACAACACTTTATCAAAAGTTCTCATACCTGCCATAGTTTCAATGTCAACATCTCCTCTGCCTTCCACATTAACATACTGACCATTAGCCAATTTTACTCTAGATTCATAACTCGAATCTAAGGTATTAAACCTCCTCACATCTGCAATCATATGATTAGTGCATCCACTATCAACAAGCCAATCTGAATTTTTTACCTCTTTGTTGCTGCAAATTTGTTTTGTCACAGCCATGAACAATTGTTCATCTTCCACTTCTGAGTTCTCTGCAATGTATGCTTGCTTTCCAGTTTCAGCTTCTGCGTTTGATTTGCAGAACTTTTGAATGTGTCCATACTGCTTGCACCTTCTGCATTGAGCATTCTTGAGCCAACACCTTGACTCAAGATGATTAGTTTTATGGCAGTATTTGCAAGCAGGAAATTGATCATTTCTCTCCTCTCTTGCATTGAATTCGTTGGGATAGTTCTGGTTTTGTTGCCAGTTTTTGTTTTGCGAATTCCTTCCAATTTCTCTTCTGTCACCATGACCAATTGTTGGAAAATTCTGATTTCGAGATCTTCCTTTGAATCCTGCAACAAAAGCTTCTTCACTTGAGCTTTCTTGTCTGAAAGCTTGCCTCTGCTCTACTGCCTGAAGAGCATTAATTAGGTCCTGAAGACTCATTTGTGTAAAGTCCTTTGAATCCTCCAAAGAACAGATTTTGTTCTCAAACTTTTCAGGCAGGCTGACAAGAACTTTCTCTACAACTCTTGAATCCTGAACATCTTCTCCCAAAAGTCTCATTTGATTGACTAGTTTGGAGATGTTAGAGGAGAACTCTTTGATTGTTTTTGTCTCCCTCATTTTCAGCCCTTCAAATTGCCTTTTTAAATTTAAAATCTGCATTCTTCTTGATTTTTCGTCACCTTGAAATTCTGCTTTAAGCTTATCCCAAGCCTCTTTAGCAGTTTCACAAGCCATAATTCTTGTGAATATTTCTTCACTTACAGCATTATGGATACATGTAAGTGCCTTGAATCCCTTTGCTTTTTCTTCATTAAAGAACTTGATTTGAGCAATCGTAGGATTGTTGTTCAATGGTGTTGGTTGTTTGTTACTTTCAACAATCTCCCATAGATCAAAGGCCCTGAGATATGTTGCCATTTTCACAGCCCAAACACCATAGTGTGTACCTGTAAACACAGGTGATTTTGACGAAAAAGTTGCAGAGTCCATGAAGAAGAAAATCCTGACGATCCGTCTGTTACTCTTTTGATTTTGCAGAAACTGATAACAGTTGCTGTTTTGAGTAGATTTGATCGTAATAAAGAACTGGAGGGGTAATTGGCTGTATATAGTCAATTACGTATCAAGCAAACACAAAATCAAGGTGATTTTCTTGATTTGAAATTCCTCACTCGTGTTTCACTCCCCTTCCCTTCAAAGTTAATAACTTTGAAAAAATCTCACAATTCTCTCGTGTTTCTCACAACCCTTCTAAGATCAATTCTGCTCTGATACCATTTGTTGGAAATAAAATTTAGTGAAGAACAGTTACTGTTCAAATCACTGTCAGAATTTTGTATCTGAAGCAAAGAAACAAGCACTGTTCAAATCAGTGCTTATAAACCAAGAACTTGCCCAGAATTTTCCCAGAAATTCTGAGGTATGAAGAACTAATAATTGATGCAAGAAACACAGAACAAGGGGCAGAAATTTCTTGTTAGGATACTGTCATCCCTAAGCTTTTATTTATAGGAAAAGATTGAATACAATAATGGTAATTCAAAACTATTACAATCTCTTCTAATTAAAACAGGAAATAAATCTGCGAAAATAAAGCAACATGATATGATCAATATAATTTGATCTTAATTAACTAAAACACAAACACTTAATTAAAAACGTGATAATAAAAACAATAAAGGAAATCTTTGATGATCTTCACAGCTTCAGTCTTCAATTCTGCAGACTTGGAATCAGTTGACTTTGGTTGACTTTGATCCTGCATTTTCAACAATTTGGACTTATTACCATACACGATGACGTGCATGAATGCACTTTTCTTTATTTTAACAATTTTCTTATTATTTCTGTTATTATGGGGATTCTCTTGTATCCGTAGATTTTTCCTATTTTAATTTCGAGAGTTATCGTTTGCATAGGATTAGGGATGACAGTCTATAAAAACTGGCAGCCATCCAGTTTGGGGACACTCCTGAATTTTTAATCAAATAAATTCATTCCAGAATTTTGAGTTCAATTGCTAGTGGAATCGAGTATTGTATTTATTTTTCTTTTTTTTTTGCTCGTGGACTCGAGCCATCTCCAGAATAAGGACGGTGATCCTTGTTTTCAGTTCAATTACAAACTTCCGCTACGTCATGATCAGAAACATCTAACTGTTCAAACCTTCGAGTAAGCAGTCCCTTGTTCTTGTTAATAACAACAACAATAATTTCTCAGTACTTGCAGAGGATCTAATTAACATTATAAGCCAACAGGGCATAGAGCGGTAGATGTCCTCAAGAACAGTTACCGTCAGATGAGCAACCAAAAAAAGAGCACAAACTGTATCTATAATTTAGTCAATTATGGAAATATCCAAATATCATCTCTATCATCTTTAACAGTCAATTATGGAAATTAATATTGCCGTGTTTCCAACAATTTGGGGGGGGGGGGGGGGGGGGTGTTGACGTCTAAATTAATGCATGGTCGGCTGAGTAGGCCAGAGAGAAATTTAGTACCTGTTTGTCACTGCTGTGACCACGTGGCGAAGACTTGACGTCTAATTAATGCATGGAAAGCTTTGGCTGAAAATTTACATAGTAAAAAGGAGCGTCCACACACTTGCAGAGGTTAGAAATTCAATAGCTGTTCCATATTTTGCACCGCTAATCGTTTTTACATAAACAGTGAAACGAAAAGTAAGTTAGAGCATTTTTTTCCTCATTTTTTATCCTCTTTTTTTTTTAATTTTTATTTATTTATAAAATAATTCTTACATATGGACCAGAAATCTTCTAAGAATAATAGGAACTACAGACGTTGATACTTCTTCCGGTAATAAATTGATAATACTGAAAAGCAGAGTCTTGATTGGTTGGTTTGTGTATAGAGATTCAACGATCCAAATATACCGACGGAAATATAGAACTTTAAGAAATAGTCATATACATCAAAAACATAAAAGAAACTTCAACATGAATGAAACATCAATTGTTAAGCATTCCAAACCTCTTTTCTGTAAACATAAATATAGAACAACCATGAATAACAAATAACAGAATTAACAGAATCATCGATGGAATATACCGACAAAATCATCAACAAGAAATACCAACGGAATATTTCATCAATAATTTTGTCAATATATATAATTCAGAAGGAATCATCGATGAAAGATTTCTGTTCGTGGGGTTGTTGGGGAAAAAAACACAGATAAAAATTACATGAAATTACTAATAAATATTTCCATTGGTAAAACTATTTATGTGGTAGTGTTACTCTAATGAGAAATGGATTATATAAAATGTATCTATTATTAGCTCATACTCTTTTTTTTTCTGCAGATGTAAATCTGTATTACCTAAAATTGAAAATGAACTATATATTAATAGTCAATTATGGAAATTAATAGTCAACCAAAGGGACCTACTCAATATTGTTTGTCAACCAAAGGAACCTACATGTATAGAAATATTTGCATTGTCATTAATTCAACCAAATATTTCCACCCATTAATATTGTTTAGTCCACAATATTGCTTATCCAAGTGACGAAGACTTGGAGGTCGGGGGGGGGGGGGGGGGAGCAGAAATAAAAGTCCAATCGAAAATCTGGATTTTCAATATACCCACTTGACGTCTAAACTAATGCATGGAAAGCTTTGGCTGAGCAGGCCACAGAGAAATTTAGTATATGTTTCTTAACCTGTTTGCTGGAAAGTGGTTTTTTTTTGGAAAGTGAATTTTGGGAAAAGTGAATTTCTGAAAAGTGAATTCCGATGTTTGGCAGTGTTATGGAAAATGAACTGAAAAACACTTTTCAGTGTTTGTTTGTGTTATGGAAAATGAACTAGAAAATAATTTATTAATAAATTAAATTTTTTTTCAAGTTTATTAAAATAACGAGGAACAAATCTTATAAATTAAAAAGTTAAATGAGAATGAAATTGAAAAAAAATATAATTTCATAAATTATCTCAAATAAAATAAATAATAATCAAAATAATAGAGATCAAATCTAAAAATTTAAAAAAAAATGAAAGGTAAATAAATTAAAATAATAATAATTAACATTTTATAAATTATTTCAAATAAAATAAGTAACAATAAAAAAAATGAGGACCAAATTTGATAGATAAAAAATTTCAATAAAAAATGATAAGAAAAAAGCAAATAGCAATTATAAAAATAAGGACCAAAATTAATATAAAAAATAAATTTTAAGAGATGGAATTGAAAAATAAATATTTAAAAACAAATTATATATAGCAATCAAAAGTTTGAGGATCAAATTTGATATAATCAGCAAATAATGACATTTCTAAATTTTTCACAACTTCCGGAAAGTGTTTTCCGCCCAAATTTTCCGGAAAACACTTTCCTGAAAACCAAGCCAAATTTTTCTTTGACTGGAAAGTGTTTTCCGTTGACCAACTTTCCGGAAGGCAAACAAACACAGGAAAGTTTGGAAAGTGGTTTCCCGGAAAGTGAATTCCGGGAAACAAACACAACCTTATTGTTTTTCAAAAATATTTTAAAAAAAATTGATTTTTTAATATTTTAAGATTATTTTGATGTATTAATATTACAGATAATTTTTTTAAAATTAAATAAATATAATTTTGATATATTTCAAAAAAAAAAATTAAAAACATTTTAACCACCCGCTACAACAACTACTTAATTATTAAAAAGTAGCGTTCACACACATGCAGAGAAGATAGAAATTCAATAGCTGTGCTGGAATTGTGATCCATATTGTTTTTTTTTTATATTATTATATAAATATAATCTAAAATTACAAAAAAATATAAAATAAAACAAACAAGCCGGATTTAAAGCCTGTTTTGCACCGTGTTTAAAGGCTTTTCTGAAAAATATTAAAAAAAATTATTTTTTATTTTTATTTTAAATTAACTTTTTAATATTTTTAAATAATTTTGATATAATAATGATAAAAATAATTTTTAAAAAGGTAACGAAAAGTAAGGTAGGGCATTTGTTCTCATTTTTTATCCTGTTTTTTTTTAATTTTTATTTATTTATAAAATAATTCTTACATTAACAAAAACACTAAAACAGAACGATTTTTACTGTTCATGCATTGTGCACCTACACTCATATGCACTATTCATTGGACATTTGTCCCGGTGCATCGCAGTCGCATGCTCATCTCTTTTTTTTTACCTATGAAAAGTGTATTAACGAAAAAACCCCTCGAAAAAGACAAAAAACGACACCGATTTTAGGGGCTCAACGGTAATTGACCATTTTCAGTCCGGTCCGTCCCGGTTCGTCCGGCAAGTTTTTTTTATTTTTTTATAACTACTTGCACAGTTCAATAACTATTTTGTTCCTCGAAAAGGACAAAAAACAGGCGTTATAGGGAGGGGTTGTCTGGTAATTAGCCTTTTTTAATTTTATCGGCTCAGTACTGTTGGCGCGTCTCCGCACGCGCCGTCCATTTCCGTTACCACGTGTATTTCGGACGGCGCGTGCGGCTTACTCCGGCGTCTAGAATGATTTTCAGGCCTGTGCTCTTTCACATGGTGCGACGCGTGTTCCGATAAAGTGTCCGTAGATGTGTTAATGGTCGTTTGAAATTTCACCCCCCATTTCACTCTCCTCCTGCGCAGGCTGATGTCAGCGCAACTGTTTTTTGATGAATTTCATTTCAGTCCCTACATTTTGTAATTTGTTTTTTTGGCCCTTATTGCTATTATATAGGTTTTGATTTGTTTCAATTTCGTCCTTCAATTGAAATTGATTATATATTGTAGTTTCAATTAGGTCCCCAGTCTTTTAATTTTGCGGATTGGGCTGGAATCCTTAATATTTTTTGTGTCAAAGTTTTTATTGATTTCAATTTCATCCTTACATGCAAATTTATTATCAATCCTTAATATTTTTTGTATCAAAGTTTGATTTCTTTCAATTTTATCTTTATATGCAAGTTAATTATGGATTTTCAGTTTCATTTTGGTCTCGAATCTTTTAATTTCCGGATTTGTGTTAAATTATTTAATTCCAATGTTTGGATTTACTTCAATTTTATCCTTTCAATTAAAGATGTTATTGAGAATATATCAAGTTATATATATATATATATATATATATATATATATATATAAAGTATGTGGGACTAATTATATGTTTTGATATTTATTGAATATTATTGTCTAAAAATATATATATATATATATAGAGAGAGAGAGAGAGAGAGAAAATGACCTAAGATTTTTTTTTAAAAAAAAATTAATATTAATATGCTTAAATACATTTAATATAATAATATGATTAATAAATCTTATAAAAAAAAAATTGGCTTTGAATTTAAATTTTATACTCTTTTGTTTAAGTTTATTTCTTGAAATTTTTCCCCAATATTTTCATTTTTAATATTTCAAATCTAATATTACTGGGGAAAAAATACAACTCAAAAAAACAAAAGGTAGACAAATTTACCTACATTATCAACTCAAATTTTTTTCTTTTGACAAATTTACTTAGATTATACTGTTCCTTTTAGACAGCAAATAAGTCATTATAGGACGCAAAAAAAAAAAGTTTATTTCTTAAATAATTTACAATTTTATTTATTTATAATGTGTTAGATCCAATATTACTGGGGAAAAAAGACAACTCATTTTTTTTTTTTACAAATTTACCTAAGTTATCTGCAATTAAAAAATATACGAACCACTTCCCATTTCAGTTACACTATTCCTTCTAGACGGGGAAAAAATTTATTTGTTACATATTTTATCTATTATAATGTTACTAATTAAATATTTAAACAACTAATTACAACATCTAAAAAATCAATTAGTTTTCTACATAGAAAAAACCCTAGCGCGATGCGCGGGCAAGCATACTAATTATATCACGCAAAAAACTCATTCCTAACATATTTTATCTATTGCAATTTTAGTAATTAAACATTGAAATAACTAATTATAGCACGTAAAAAATATCAGTTTATTTCTGGAAAAAAAAATTACAATATTTTTATTTATAATGTGTCGGATCTAATATTACTAGGAAAAAATGCAACTCATAAAAAAAAATTACCTACATTATCTGCGATTGAAAAATATACAAACCACTTTCCATTTCGATTATACAGATTTTATCAATTATAATTTTACTAATTAAATATTAAAATAGCAAAATACAATACATATAAAAACAATCAATTTTCTATATAGATAAAAAAAAACCCCGGCGTATCGCGTTGGCACATCACTCGAATGGACTAGAAATCTTCAAAGAATAATAGTAACTACAGACGTTGATACTGATTCCGGTAATTAAGGTAGTATTTGGTAGGTGTTTTTAAAAAAAGTTAATTTTTTTATTTATTTTAAATTTAATATATTTTTAAACAAAAAACTTTAAAAAACAGTAACATTTCTCGAACACGGACTAAATTGATAAATTTGAAAACCAGAATCTTCAGTGATTGGTTTGTGTATAAAGAGCGCAAGTGTCAGTCGTTATTTCTCATCTTTCGTTCAACGTTCCAAATATACTTTGAATCCTCAGAAGACAACATGGGGTTTTCTTTGTTATCCCTCTCTCAACTTCTCTCTTCCATTTTGTTTCTCTGCCATTTTCAGACAACAATTTCATCCTCAAATGACTCCTCTCCATCTCATTACTGTGCTCATGACCAAAGTGCTTCTTTGCTCCAATTCAAAGCATCCTTCTCCATCAACAGCTCTGCTTCAGGGTATTGCCAGCATCCCAAGACAGAGTCGTGGAAAGAGGGTACAGATTGCTGCTTGTGGGATGGGGTCACTTGTGAACTGAAAACAGGGGTTGTAACTGAGCTTAACCTTGCTTGCAGCTTGCTTTATGGCACCCTCCATTCCAACAGCACCCTCTTCTCCCTGCGTCATCTTCGAATGCTCGACCTCTCCGGCAATGATTTCAAAAGCTCCCATATTTCTTCTCAATTTGGCCAGTTTTCCAATTTGACACATCTTCGCCTAAATTCCTCAGGCTTTGCAGGTCAAGTTCCATCGGAAATCTCTCTTCTCTCCAAATTGGTTTCACTTGATCTCGCTACAAACTACTATCTAAGTCTAGAACCAATTTCTTTTGACAAGCTTGTTCAAAATCTAACCCAGCTTAGAGAACTCCGTCTAAGTTGGGTAAATATGTCGTTGGTTGCACCCGATTCCTTGATGAATCTGTCTTCTTCTTTGTCATCACTCAAACTCTATTCCTGTGGATTGCAAGGAAAACTCCCATCCTCAATGAGAAAATTTAAGCACCTCCAGTACTTAAATCTTGGAGAGAACAGTTTTTCCGGTCCAATTCCATATGATTTTGTGCAACTCACTGAGTTAGTTTCACTTGCTCTCTCTGGAAACAAAAATGACTATCTAAGTCTAGGACCAACTTCTTTTGACAAGCTTGTTCAAAACCTAACTCAGCTTAAAGAACTCCAACTGAGTTCTGTAGACATGTCATTGGTTGTACCCAATTTCGTGATGAATTTGTCTTCTTCTTTGTCATTACTCACACTCTATTCGTGTCGTTTGCAAGGAAAATTCCCATCTTTAATGACAAAATTTAAGCACCTCCAGCTCTTAGATCTTCGGTACAACAATCTTACAGGTTCAATTCCATATGAATTTGGGCAACTCAATGAGTTGGTTTCAATTGATCTCAGTTTCAATGACTATTTGAGTGTAGAACAAAATTCGTTTGACAAGATTGTTCAAAACCTAACCAAGCTAAGAGGACTCCGTTTGGGTTATGTAAATATGGATTTGGTCATACCAAATTCCTTGGCGAATTTGTCCTCATCTTTGTCAGCTCTAGCCCTTTGGGGTTGTGGATTGCAAGGGAAGTTCCCAGGTAACATCTTTCTCCTACCAAACCTTCAAGTACTTGATTTGACATACAACGACCGCCTCACTGGCTCTTTTCCTTCATCCAATGTGAGTAATGACCTCCGGTTACTGGGTCTCTCTCGTACGAGAATTTCAGTTGATTTAGGAAATGACTTCTTCACTAATCTAAAGTTGTTGGAAAATCTGGCTCTGAGAGACTGCAATATCCTAAGGTCAAATCTAACTCTGATCGGTCATCTCACACAGCTCACTCGTTTAGACCTCGTAGGTAACAATTTAGGCGGTCAAATTCCATCATCAATTAGAAACCTTGTGCAACTCAATTCCTTGGAACTCGATAGGAATAATTTTTCAGGTCAGATTCCAGATTTTTTAAGTACCTTGACCCAGCTTGGAAATTTAGGTTTATCTGACAATCATCTCTTAGGAACTATCCCTTCTCAAATAAATACACTTTCATTGAGAGTGTTTAATTTGAGAGGCAACCACTTGCATGGTCCAATCCCAAGTTCAATTTTCAAACAGGAGAACCTGGAAGCCCTTACTCTTGCATCCAACAGTAAATTAACAGGTGAAATTTCATCTTCCATTTGCAACCTTAAGTTCCTTCGACTCCTTGACTTGTCCAACAACAGCTTCAGAGGTTTTGTACCACAATGTTTAGGGAACTTTAGCAACACTCTCTCAATTTTGAATCTTGGCATGAATAACCTTCAAGGCACTATCATTTCAACATTTTCTAAAGGGAATAACTTGGGATATCTCAACCTAAATGGAAATGAATTGGAAGGGAAAATACCATCATCTATCATCAACTGTGCAATGCTGGAAGTTCTTGATCTTGGCAACAATAAGATTGAGGATACATTCCCCTATTTTCTAGAAATGCTTCCAGAGCTGCATGTTCTTGTCCTAAAGTCCAATAAACTTCAGGGTTTTGTGAATGGTCCGACTACTAATGATTCCTTCCCCAAATTACGGATTTTTGACGTCTCCAGCAATAATTTGAGTGGACCATTGCCAACAGAGTATCTCTATAGTCTTGAAGCACTGATGGCCTATGATCGAAATTCAGTTTCCATGATGGCAAGAAATTACTCTGAATATGCCTATTCCATAATAGTGACATGGAAAGGGTTTGAAACTAAGTTCGAGAAGATCCAAAGCGCTCTTGGAATACTTGATTTTTCAAACAACAATTTCACCGGAGAGATTCCAATGTTGCTAGGAAAGCTGAATGGACTCCGACAACTTAACCTCTCTCATAATTCCCTTAGAGGTCAAATTCCATCATCATTAGGAACGTTGTTCAATCTGGAATCATTAGATCTATCTTCAAATTTGCTTACTGGAAGGATTCCACAGCAGCTGGCATTTATAACATTTCTTGCGGTCTTAAACCTTTCGCATAACCAGCTTGAGGGGGCCATACCTAGTGGAACACAGTTTAACACGTTTAATGCAAGCTCATTCGAAGGAAACTTGGGTTTATGTGGATTTCCAATGCCAAATTGCAATGGTAGCGAGGCACCAGCATTGCAGCCATCAAACTTTCACGATGGAGATGATTCAATATTCTTTGGAGATGGATTTGGATGGAAAGCTGTGGCAATAGGGTATGGATGCGGGTTTGTGTTTGGAGTCACAGTGGGATACGTTGTGTATAGAGCAAGAAAACCAGCATGGCTTCTGAGATTGATTGAAGATAAATGGAATTTGAAGGCAAGAAGAACGAAGAAGAATGCTCGTAGAAATGGTGTGAGAAGAAACTAAACAACGCAGCTAGTAAAATGAAGTAAGTTCTGCAAGCATTGACATCGATCTTAAAGTTTTATGTGAAAGAGTTTATGCTATTTTTTCTGTGCTATTTCCTTTATTGCAGAGTCTTTTCTTTCTGATCCATTAAATTCATGGCTATAGTTGTATGTTTCTTTATTGCAGTGAAGTTTCGAATAAACATTCTCGCTACCTTATAAGATACCAAGTGGAGTTTGTTGAAGATTGAAGATGAAATTGCAGATGATTCCAAGACTGCAATTGGAAGCTGAAGAACTGAAGACAGAGTAGTGACAAAGTCTGAAGTTGTTTTTGTTTTATTCAGTATTTTAGTGTGTTTCAATAAAGATCAATTGTTTGATCAAAAAGTCTAGTGTTTTACGAAGCTTCAGACTAAGTTCATTTAAAATTAGTATAGAGCAAGAGTTTGTATTTAATTAGAATTCTTACTCTTGTAATTATTCAATTTCGTTTTCTATAAATAAAATCAGAGGGATGCCAGTAACCTAAGCACAGTTCTGCCCTTTATTCACAAAATCAAGCAATCAATTCAACAGTTCTTTCATTCTTTAGTTTTCTGGGATTTTAGCAGAAGTTAGCATCAATCTGCACCGTAACTGTTTTTTTGAAATTTTGGCATAATAAGTTACTGATTTGAACAGTAACTGTTTGTTCCCTTAGGATTTTTTTTCCAACAGAGTTGACATGAGAAGAACACTTGGGTGGCAGATTTAGAGAACTGGGTTCCTCTGTCGTCGTACTTCTGTTTTCCTTCATGGTTGTGTTTTAATTAATTTTATTTTTTTCTTCAGTTTTATTCGATACAAGGAATATTTTCGAGTCACTTATTTTGCGCCTTTTATTTTTCTTTTTTTTTCATGCGAGGTATATTTTGTGTTACTTCTAATTTTTTATTTTTTTAAACAAAAAGAGCCAATGCATGCATGCAGCAGTTAACGGTGACTAGAAAATCCTGCTTGCACGTTACTTTGAAAAGATATTCAAATTGAGAAATAAATACATCAATGTGTTTGTAACTTAACTTGCGAAGGAAGGCTAGTGACAATATCACGAAGCATCAGTGCTTCAATTCTCAACACAACTGTTCTTACGAATCATCAGTATAAATAAGAACTGAATTCTTCTCAAAAGCAAGCAACTTAGAACAAACCTAGAATGCCATTGAATCAATCAGCTTAAGGGAACACTTGGTGCAATGATTCGGTTCTTGCTAAAAAATTACATAGAGGATGCTTCGAAATCTGTCCATTTCCAAACAACTGCAAATATCCATCTCTGAACAGTGTGCTCAACGTAAAGGTGAATCTAACTAATTCCTGAAAGGGTGTTACTATGCAGCAGCATGGATTCAACAGTAGTTTTGGATTCAATTAGTATGGTATAGTATATTGATTGTATTTCTGTTATTCTAGTTAAACATTCAGTTTTTTGTTAAAGCATGCATGTTGCATGACTGGCAGTTATAGTCTGTTATCACAAGTGGCTATATAAGCCAGCTTGCTTTCATAATACTGTTGAACAATTTACAAATCAAAACACTTACGTCTCAAGATTATCAGTTCTCTCAGCACATTGGTTTCTTGAATTTAACAATTCCTATCTTTTTGGTCATGAGAGAAGGCAGAAAATTGTTGCTAAGAACTTTGAGATTTACTCGGCTTCTTAAATTTGCAACTCTTTCCAGCACTAGCAACATTTGGAATACTGTTTCTGCATGCTAGCAAGGCAATTGATTGATTCAAAGAGATACTGCTGTGATCATTGATCAATACAGCAACTAAGTTACAAGAATTTACAACAATTTTTAAGGAAATGTAAAATGCATGATGAAGTTGAGAACAACATACATATGAAAAAGCTTAAAAAAATTAATTAAAACTCATATTATTAGTAGAAATAAAGTATGGACTATTAATTATTATTCTATACTGATTTCTATTTATGAAATCTATCCCCAAATACATAGACCATTTAATCCCACAAGTCTTATATATTGATGATGAAAACTTCAATAAACTAGAACAATGGAGAATTTAGAACTTACCGTTATCCATTTTGCACTTGAACTCTTGCATGAAATCCTTTGATAATCACCTTGTTGATTTTCTCCTCTTTACCTTCTTCTTTCCAGAATCCCTTTGATGGAGAGGGATTTCCTTTTCGGTTTTCTCTTTTTATTCTCTTTCTTTTCTAAGTGTTCTTCTTATCTCTCAAATGAATAACTACCCCTTCTATTTATACCCACCGAATGGGTGTCAACAAATGGGAAGGAGGGTTTGTGTCTTTTAATCAAATGATATTAAAGACATTGTATTAATTCTATAACTTTATTTTATACACATACATATATTTAAAACCATCAATATATGTATGTATACAACCTTATGAGAATATATGTTATTCTATGGTTAGAGGAGAGGGTCTCAACGTACCCATTCTAATACTCGTTTATTGAGACCGATCCATCACGGTTTCGCTTTGATGTATTATAATTCGTAGACTTTACAAAGAACTTGAACTTTAATGATCGGACCGTTAATACATCGGCCACTCTAAGGAAAATATTCTTACATTCTCCCACTTGGCCGTTGTGTTAACTTTATAGTCCAATTCCCTTTTATGCGCATCTTTACATCAAGTTCAATATATCGTAAGTGCCATAAAACCAGAGTTAGCCGAGTCATGGCGGTTGCCCATCATTTACTGCGATGGGGTCCCTTCCAAGTACCACACACCAACTCCAACTTTACTACTTCTTTTCTATTGAGATTTTACTATGATTCTCAAAAACCTTTATGTTGAGAGAAACCATAATTCTCAACTTTATATGTTATCTATTAAAAAAAAACTTTACATGCATAACTATTATGATAACATTCTTTAATTACAGAAAAACATAAACTTTAATGACATCATCTTTGAGTAACAATTTTACATGAGCATAAACTATTGTAGCAAGGTCTTATCTATTATGCCCATTTTCTCTACATGGCCAATAAATATACCGGGCGGCAATCCTTTCGTCAACGGATCTGCCAACATCATGTTTGTCCTTATATGCTCAAAAGTCACTCTGCGTTTCTGTACTTCTTCCTTTACAGACAAGTATTTAATTTCCATATGCTTAGCACCTTTCGAATACTTGTCATTCTTGGAGAAGAAGACTGCTGCGGAATTATCACAGTAAATTCTCAGCGGCTTGGTTATACTGTCAACGATTCCAAGCCTTGAGATAAGGTTCCGCAGCCACAATGCGTGAACCGTGGCTTCAAAGCATGCCACGAATTCGGCCTCCATGGTGGAAGTAGCAATGACAGACTGCTTTCCACACTTCCATGAGACAGCTCCCCCAGCTAATAGGAACAGATAGCCAAACGTCGACTTTCTACTGTCGACGCAGCCGGCATAGTCTGAATCTGAGTATCCGATGATTTCTATATTGTCGGATCTCCTGTATGTAAGCATGTACTCTTTGGTGCCTTGCAAGTACCTGAGAACTTTCTTTGCAGCTTTCCAGTGATCCATTCCGGGATTACTTTGATACCGGCCCAACATACCAACAGCAAAACTGATATCTGGCCGAGTACATGTTTGAACATAGTTCAAACTCCCAACCACTGAAGCATACGAAATTCTTTCCATTTCTTTACGTTCCAATTCATTTTTCGGGCATTGCATGTTGCTGAATTGATCCCCTTTCTGAATTGGAGCCTTTCCAATGGAACATTTATCCATCCCATATCTCTTTAGAACTTTATTTATATATCCTTTCTGAGACAAACTTAACAGTCCTTGTGATCTATCACGGATTATCTCTATCCCTATCACATAAGATGCCTCACCCATATCCTTCATTTCGAAGTTACTAGAGAGATATTTCTTTACGTCACTTAACATTCCCATGTCATTCGCAGCTATTAATATGTCGTCAACATATAATACCAGAATGGCAAACTTGCTCCCATTAACCTTCATGTAGATACATCGATCAACGATGATCTTTACAAAACCATACGACAATATGGTATCATTACATTTTATATACCATTGTCTGGAAGCTTGTTTCAATCCATATATTGACTTCCTAAGCCTACACACAAGATTTTCCGTTCCTGTGGCCACAAAACCTTCAGGTTGGTCCATATAAATTTCTTCCTCAAGCTCTCCATTCAGAAAGGCGGTTTTAACATCCATTTGGTGAAGCTCTAAATCATAATGAGCCACCAATGCCAAAACAATTCTTAAGGAATCCTTCTTTGAAACTGGAGAGAAGGTTTCCGTATAGTCAATGCCATCCTTTTGAGTGAAACCTTTAGCAACAAGGCGAGCCTTGTACTTTTCTAAGTTGCCTTTAGAATCCCGTTTGGTCGTAAAGATCCATTTACACCCAACAGTTTTGAAACCATCAGGCAACTCTACTAGGTCCCACACTTTGTTGACATTCATAGAAGAAATTTCTTCTTCTGCAGCATTAGACCACTTTTCAGAATTTTCGCTTTCCATGGCTTTTCTGAATGTTTTCGGTTCTTCATTAAGACTAAGGTCGCATTCACTTTCAACATCATAAACCACATAGTCATCTGTAATGGTGGATCTTCTTTCCCTTATAGATCGCCTCAATGGTACTTGTGGCACGATGTTCTGTTCTTGAATTGCGATAGATTCATTTTCGATTTCCCGGTTTAGTGGGACCGTATGTTCCTCATTCTGTTGTTCTATTTCGGTATTTGGTTGTACACCAACAACAGGAATAACAACTTGGGTCGGAACTACGGGTGAAGAATCTTCTACCCGAATTTCTTTTATGTTCACTCCCCTAGATTCTGAACTCCCACTAGTGTCACCATTTTCAATGAACCTAGCATTACCCGTCTCGACAATTCTCGTACTATGACTAGGACAGTAAAAGACAAATCCCTTAGACTTTTCCGGATAGCCAATAAAATATCCACTGACCGTCCTTGAGTCTAATTTCTTTTCATGTGGGTTATACGGCTTTACTTCCGCTGGACATCCCCAAACACGTAAATGTCTTAAACTGGGTTTCCTTCCTTTAAATAGTTCAAATGGTGTCATTGGAACCGCTTTACTAGGAACCCGGTTTAATATATACGTCGCAGTCTTTAATGCGTATATCCACAACGACATGGGAAGTTTGCAATTACTTAACATACTCCTAACCATTTCCATTAATGTACGGTTACGCCTTTCAGCTACACCATTCTGCTGAGGTGTTCCCGGCATTGTGTATTGCGCACAAATGCCTTTACTTTCTAGAAGTTTTGCAAATGGACCTGGACATTGTCCACTTTCTGTGAATCTACCGTAAAACTCACCACCTCTATCCGATCTCACTACTTTCACTTTCTTTTCTAATTGCCTTTCCACTTCATCAATGAATAATTTCAGTACATTCACCGACTCAGTTTTATCATGCAATAAATAAGTGTATCCATAACATGAGTAATCGTCAATAAAAGTGATAAAGTATTTTTCACCACTCCATGACGGAGCATCGAATGGGCCACAAATATCCGTCTGTATCAACTCTAAAAGTTGACTACTTCTTGTGGCGGGTTTCTTTGTGATGTGTTTGGTTTGCTTTCCTTTAATGCATTCTATACACACATCTAAGTCACTAAAATCTAATGGAGGTAATAATTTTTTCTTTATTAACCTCGTCATCCTTTCTTTAGATATGTGACCTAATCTTTTATGCCACAAGAGTGCTGATTTTTCGTTTGATGCACTACGTTTAATTCCTTGATTCTCAACATTAAACAAAGATTCAGAAAAACTTTTATCGAGATTAAACCTGTACAGTGAATCAACCAAAATACCATTACCATAAAAGTAGTCTTTTCGGTACAAAGAAAATACACCATGTCCAATCTTAAAGTCAAATCCTAAATCGTCCAACCTACTTACTAAAACAAGATTTCTAGCACATTCAGGTACAAAGAGACAATTTTCAAGATCTATAAAACAACCAGTGTCAAAGATCAATCTGTACGTCCCAATGCCTACTATCCGCGCCTTCATCCTGTTTCCCATGAACAAATAACTTTCAGTTCCTTTTAAAGGCTGGATCGTACTGAATCCCTGTTCAATATGAGATACATGAGTAGATGCACCAGAATCAAGCCACCAAGTATTTCTAGGCACTTCTACAAGATTTAATTCGGAACAAACAAATAAATGTTGTGTACCTTTCTTGTCAAACCATGCCTTCCTTCTAGGACAGTCTTTCTTTATGTGTCCCTCCTTCTTGCAGAAGAAACATTTGACCACTTTACGGATTTTACTTTCAGGTCCTTTAAAGATACCTTTATCCTTCCTTTTGTCCTTCATACTTGGTTTCTTAAAGCTGCTACCGGCTTTGTTTAGTCCAACGATGAGTGCAACTTGATTTTTCTGCTTCTTTAACCTCGCCTCCTCCTGTATGAGCATGGCCTTTAATTCCTGAAAGTTCCATTTATCCTTGATGGTGTTGTAATTCACCTGGAACTGGCCATACTCTGGAGGCAGAGAGTTAATGATAAACTGAACCAAGAAAGATCCATGCACCTCCATCCCCATGGACGTCAACCGTGATGCCAGATTAGACATGTGCGTGACATGTTCATGGATTGTCTGAGACCAATCGAACCTCTTCGTAGTCAGCTCGCTCATTAGGCTGCCTACAATCGATTTGTCAGCCACATCCGATTGGGATTGTTCCCTTATTTTCAGAATGAATTCCCTTGCTTTCCCTGTTTTAGGCATAGATGGCTTTATATTTTCCGCCATCGACATCCTCAGTAAGTTCAGGCACAACCGGTTAGAGCGCTCCCACGTCTCATAACGAGACTTTTCCAATTCTGAGCTCTCATCCGTAATGGCTGCTGGTTCCTCATCCATGAGTATGGCTTGGTCTAGGGACATTACACCCAAAGAAAACCTTATCTGTTCAGACCATTCCTCATAGTTGAGTCCATTAAACTTTACCACAGAATTTGCAGAAGCAAACAAACTTGATGAAGCTGCAAAATTTCCAACGTGCTTACCGTTAGTGCTTTGAAACTTTAATAGATTCATCAACCAATAAAATCTAAACACTTTACTTGTATGTATTTAAGCAACCTATGGGCAATACATAAATACATACACTTTGCATGATGCTTGTTTAGATTTGCTTTAATAATTAATCAAGTCATACATACCACCGATAACAATGCTACCTGTGGGTATACACATTATTGACCGTAGCATAAATGATTAATACTTTAGGTGTTACTTATTACACCCAATGATCCACCTGTGGGTGATCTCCTAGGATATATTAAGTAATTAATTGATCAATCGAAACCTTTCATGTCATTTAAGCATCATTTAATCATGATCAATTATGAATCGTTACTTTACCATCATATTAAATATAACCAGATCACTGTGGTGATTAACAAGTTATACGTAATATGAATTCCTTTTAATGCTTTATGTAAATCTCAATTTCTAATTTGATAGCACAAATTAAAATGAACTCATACACTTCACATTGCATGCATTAAAAGGGTTTCTTCATGAATCGGTCGACCGTATGTAAGACAAATTGCATAAGGAATTGAACCGGTCGACTGGTTCTCATTTACCAAGTGAACCAGTCGACCACTTCTCTTTTACCAAGTGAACCGGTCGACCGGTTCACACTTCATCAAGTGAACCAGTCGACCGGTTCTCTTTTATCAAGTGAACTGGTCGACCGGTTCACTTTTACCAAGTGAACCGGTCGACCGGTTGGTTTTTTATTCATCGTCATCTGTGACGAAAAACACCATTAAAACCAGTAATCTTCAAGAAATCATAATTTTTGATCTACACCCAACATTTTAACATATAATATACTGTTGGAAAAATAATCTCAGCCTCTACACATTGATATAATTGATTTCATACATTTCAATTTATCAATGTTTGATAAGATTAAATAAAAGAAACGAATTTCATCACCAATCCTATAATGGGAGATTAATGGGTTCTATTTGGCTCTGATACCACATATTAATTATTATTCTATACTGATTTCTATTTATGAAATCTATCCCCAAATACATAGACCATTTAATCCCACAAGTCTTATATATTGATGATGAAAACTTCAATAAACTAGAACAATGGAGAATTTAGAACTTACCGTTATCCATTTTGCACTTGAACTCTTGCATGAAATCCTTTGATAATCACCTTGTTGATTTTCTCCTCTTTACCTTCTTCTTTCCAGAATCCCTTTGATGGAGAGGGATTTCCTTTTCGGTTTTCTCTTTTTATTCTCTTTCTTTTCTAAGTGTTCTTCTTATCTCTCAAATGAATAACTACCCCTTCTATTTATACCCACCGAATGGGTGTCAACAAATGGGAAGGAGGGTTTGTGTCTTTTAATCAAATGATATTAAAGACATTGTATTAATTCTATAACTTTATTTTATACACATACATATATTTAAAACCATCAATATATGTATGTATACAACCTTATGAGAATATATGTTATTCTATGGTTAGAGGAGAGGGTCTCAACGTACCCATTCTAATACTCGTTTATTGAGACCGATCCATCACGGTTTCGCTTTGATGTATTATAATTCATAGACTTTACAAAGAACTTGAACTTTAATGATCGGACCGTTAATACATCGGCCACTCTAAGGAAAATATTCTTACATGGACATCTAAGGTATTCAAAATCTACAGTTTTTGCATCAGGAGTGCCACCAATTTAGTAGGCTGACAAATGGGCTTGTAGCACATATGATTCCCCGTTGCATTGTACTTTAAAGTTCTTAAATCTCTTAAAGAACATGAAACAAACAAGCATGCCATGAATCAAAACTAGTGCTATAGCCAAGTAGATGCTTAAGATGTGTACAAAAATAAATACCTCAATGGTTTCATAGTGCAGCTTGACAAGTTGTGCATTATGCAACCCTCGGGACTGTTGATTAAGTGCAGACTATCCACTATCCTCGTCCTTGTTTTCTATGGTAGACGGAAGGGAGGTCAAGTGTAGAAAAAACACAATGCAATGATGCAATGGACATCGAGGCGAGCTAAATGTAAATATATGAAAGAAATGACTTGCCATCTAATTCTATAGTAACTAGAAATTCTATCAAGTTTTCCAGGTGTTTTAGGCAAGGGTTGATTATATAATAGTGAGATAATAATTACCTTATATATCTTTTCTAAAATAAGTTGCATTTTTATTTTTATATATATCAAATGTGTTTAATGTGCTTATAGGCTAAGACAATGTTCTTGGAAAAAAACATGAAGAACAAATGAAAAATATTCAACTTGAACCCAACAACATGGCTTAGAGATTAGCTAGTGGGATAAGCTGTCCTCACAAAATAAATATAAAAAATGCAAAAGCAATGGCATATGGCCTCTGATATGACCCTTCGTGCCTCCTTCATCCTTTTCCCTCCTCGTATTTTCTTTTCAAGAAGTTGAAACCACAGCTTTAATGGCAGGGCAGCACAGCTTGGAAGCGAAGGGTAACAGCTCACACACATGTGTTTTCCTAAGTTGCCTAATTTAAGATGAGGAAATCTTAGGTTCTTGAAATCTTAGGCTTCTGGTATTTTATTAAACAAGCAGACGACAGCAGTTTCATGCAAAGTTCAAGTAACATGATTCTGTAATCTTCCTTGGACTTGTAACCTAAACATTCGATCCAAATTTGATGGTTGAATCAATTGGCACAATAACTTTCTGGTACTCTAGCAGAAATGAACTGCTCCGACACAAAAGAATTTGATCGGCCTAAAACCATCAAAGCTTTCAAATTACTTCCCACAATCAGGCCCTTCTAATTCTACATATTTCCTCCTCTTCTTTTTGTCACAGATGATTGTGGGCAGAAGAAATTGGAGAGCAGAGCAAGATCATGGTTGGTCAGGTGTTCAAACGTAAGGTAATAAGATATGGGGCCAACTCATAGAGCCCGTTTCCTCTACCAGAATATCCACTAAAGACATGAAAAGATTGAAACGTCTTAGAGCCTAAGGACTCAGTCCAATCTAGTGGGGACCAAACAAAACCCAACATTGGAACCATCCTTGGCAGAGTAACCAGGCCTAGACAATGTATTGACAGGTGAAACTACTTCTGTTTGCGAGCTGAAATCCCTTTCATTCCAACTTGTCCAACAACAGCCCGAGTGGTTCTATACTACAACTAGCCAATGCCCCGTGTTTCATCGTGGTCGATATTATATTTTTTTCAACATAAAAAATATTAATTATTTTTTTTGTTATAATATAAATTTAGTCAAAATAATAAATTTGTATAGAATTCTTATTAAGTGCAAGTTTTCTATCAAATATATAAATCTTAAATCGATATAAATTTATTTATTTAGTAGATTTTAACGAAATAACTAGCATAAAATTATCATCATCGTTAAAAAAGCAAAAATATTCGAGTATTTGAATTATTGAATTCATTGTATTAAGATTAGTTCATTTTATAATTCAATTTTAATCACATTTAAAAACAAAATATAAATTGTGAAAAGATCTGCAATAATCAAATAACAAAAATGAGTAGTTAATTTTCTATCCATAAAAAGACGAAAACATAAATTAAAAATCCATCCCTACATTATCATCATTTTCATTAAAATTACTGCCAAAACAATTAAAATCATTAAATTGTTCTGAAAAATTAAAAAAATCAAAATATTAAAAAAAACAATAAAAAAGAATCACTAAAATTATCATTATTGCGCAAACAATAAAATCATAAAATTATTTGATCCGAAAAACAGATAAAATAACAGAAAACACCAAAAAAAAAAGAAGGAAAAAAGGAGCAATGTTAATTTTAAAATTATCACCAACATAAATTAAAATTTCAGAACGGAACCTAATAAAAATAAAACCCCGAAAAAAAATGAACCGGAAAAAAATTCTAAAAACATAAATGAATAAGCACCTGTTTGGATGGGCGGTGCAACCCGCTTTTTGTCAAATTTCAAAAAAAAAAAAATTTGCATTTTAAATGAAATTTTTTTTGTGCGTTTATATCATTTTGATGTGCTGATATCAAAAATGATTTTTAAAAAATAAAAAAACATCATTTTGATGTATTTCGGCACGAAAAGCACTTTGAAAAGCTACCGCAACCGCTCTCCCAAACAGGCGCTAAATACGGACAGAAAACAAACACTATCCTAACACTATACTTTTTAATGTTTTTATATCATTTTCATGTGCTGATGTTAAAAATAATTTAAAAAAACAATTATCATTTCAATATATTTCTAAACAAATTTTTTTTTTTAAAAAAAAAACAATCACATTTCCAAGCAAAATAAAAAAATATTGAGAGTGGGATTCAAACCCACACCCTTGGACCAACTCAACCATCTTAACATCTCGTTCATAGTTCACGATAATATATATTAATAGGAAAGTTGGTGTGGATTTTCCAAAATAAAAACCTGTTAAGAGTGAGAATTAAACCCATGCCGTTTCACACCATAACCTTAATCTCGCACCTTGGATCAACTCAGTCATCTCAACATCTTGTTCATAGTTCACGACAATATATATTAATAGAAAAGTTATTGTAGATTAGTACAGTAAAATCGGAACGTGTTTTATATTTTAGTTAATATATTGAAAACAATAGTTAATTATGGAAATTAATATTGCCGTGTTTTCAACAATACTGTTTAGTCAACTAAAGGGACCTACTTGTGTAGAATAATTTGCTCAAAAAATGACAATTATGGAAATTAATATTGCCGTGTTTCCAACAATATTGTTTAGTCAACCAAAGGGACCTACTTGTATAGAAATATTTGCATTGTCATTAATTCAACCAAATATTTCCACCAATTAATATTGTTTAGTCCACATTTATCCAAGCGACGAAGACTTGGAGGTCGGGGGGGGGGGGATTTTAATATATTTCTAAAAAAAACACTTTAAAAAATATTTTAAACACACACTAAAACATATACTTGATTAGTAAAAAGTAGCGTTCACACACATACTTGATTATTATATAAAAATAATCTAAAATTACAAAAAATATAAAATAAAACAAACAAGGAGGATTTAGAGCCTGTTTTGCACCGTGTTTAAAGGCTTTTCTGAAAATATTAAAAAAAATATTTTTTATTTTTATTTTAAATTAACTTTTTAATGTTTTTAAATAATTTTGATATAGTAATTTTAAAAATATTTTCTTATAAATTAAAAAATAATTCATTGCAGCAGGAAAAGGTAACGAAAAGTAAGGTAGAGCATTTCTTCTCATTTTTTATCCTGTTTTATTTTAATTTTTATTTATTTAGAAAATAATTCTTACATATGGACTAGAAATCTTCAAAGAATAATAGTAACTACAGACGTTGATACTGATTCCAGTAAATAAGGTAGTATTTGGTAGCGTTTTAAAACAGTTATTTTTTTATTTTTTATTTTAAATTAAATTTTTGTAATGTTTTAAAATTATTTTAAAATATTTTTTTTAAAAATATATAAATTTAATATATTTAAAAAAAAACTTTAAAAAATAATAATAATTTCAAACGGTACTAAATTGATAAATTTGAAAGGCAGAATCTTGATTGATTGGTTTGTGTATAAATAGCGCTAATGCCAATCGTTATTTCTCATCTTTCGTTCAACGTTCCAAATATACTTTGAATCCTCAGAAGACAACATGGGGTTTTATTTGCTATCCCTCTCTCAATTTCTCTCTTCCATTTTGTTTCTCTGCCATTTTCAGACAACAATCTCATCATCAAATGACTCCTCTCCATCTCATTCCTGTGCTCATGACCAAAGTCTTTCTTTGCTCCAATTCAAAGCATCCTTTTCCATCAATAGCTCTGCTTCAGGGTATTGCCAGCATCTCAAGACAGAGTCGTGGAAAGAGGGTACAGATTGCTGCTTGTGGGATGGGGTCACTTGTGAAATGAAAACAGGGGTTGTAACTGAGCTTAACCTTGCTTGCAGCTTGCTTTATGGCACCCTCCATTCCAACAGCACCCTCTTCTCCCTGCGTCATCTTCGAAAGCTCGACCTCTCCGACAATCATTTCAAAAGCTCCCATATTTCTCCTCAATTTGCCCAGTTTTCCAATTTGACACATCTTAACCTAAGTCTCTCAGTCTTTGCAGGTCAAGTTCCATCGGAAATCTCTCTTCTCTCCAAATTGGTTTCACTTGATCTCTCTGCAAACGAAAATGCAAGTCTAGACCCAATTTCGTTTGACAAGCTTGCTCAAAATCTAACCCAGCTTAGAGAACTCGGTCTTAGTGGGGTAGATATGTCGTTGGTTGCACCCGATTCCTTGATGAATCTGTCTTCTTCTTTGTCATCACTCAAACTCTATTCCTGTGGATTGCAAGGAAAACTCCCATCCTCAATGAGAAAATTTAAGCACCTCCAGTACTTAAATCTCGGAGAGAACAGTTTTTCCGGTCCAATTCCATATGATTTTGAGCAACTCACTGAGTTAGTTTTACTTGTTCTCTCTGGAAACGAAAATGACTATCTAAGTCTAGAAACAACCTCTTTTGACAAGCTTGTTCAAAATCTAACCCAGCTTAATAAACTCCATCTGAGTTTTGTAGACATGTCATTGGTTGTACCCAATTTCTTGATGAATTTGTCTTCTTCTTTGTCATCACTCAAACTCTATTCCTGTGGATTGCAAGGAAAATTCCCATCTTTAATGACAAAATTTAAGCACCTCCAGTACTTAGATCTTAGGTACAACAATCTTACAGGTTCAATTCCATATGATTTTGGGCAACTCAATGAGTTGGTTTCAATTGATCTCTGTTTCAATGACTATTTGAGTGTAGAACCAAATTCGCTTGACAAGATTGTTCAAAACCTAACCAAGCTAAGAGCACTCCGTTTGGGTTATGTAAATATGGATTTGGTCATACCAAATTCCTTGGCGAATTTGTCCTCATCTTTGTCAGCTCTATCCCTTTGGGGTTGTGGATTGCAAGGGAAGTTCCCAGGTAACATCTTTCTCCTACCAAACCTTCAAGAACTTGATTTGACATACAACGACCGCCTCACTGGCTCTTTTCCTTCATCCAATGTGAGTAATTACCTCTGGTTATTGGGTCTCTCTCATACGAGAATTTCAGTTGATTTAGGAAATGACTTCTTCACTAATCTAAAGTTGTTGGAAGTTCTGGTTCTGAGAGACTGCAATATCCTAAGGTCAAATCTAACTCTGATCAGTCATCTCACACAGCTCACTCGTTTAGAACTCGTAGGTAACAATTTAGGCGGTCAGATTCCATCATCGCTTAGAAATCTTGTGCAACTCAAATCCTTGTTTCTCGATAACAATAATTTTTCAGGTCAGATTCCAGATTTTTTAAGTACCTTGACCCAACTTGAAAATTTAGGTTTATCTAAAAATCATCTTGTAGGAAGTATCCCTTCTCAAATAAATACGCTTTCATTGAAATTGTTTGATTTGAGAAACAACCACCTGCATGGTCCAATCCCAAGTTCAATTTTCAAACAGGAGAACCTGGAAGCCCTTGCTCTTGCATCCAACAGTAGATTAACAGGTGAAATTTCATCTTCTATTTGCAACCTTAAGTTCCTTCGACTCCTTGACTTGTCCAACAACAGCTTCATCGGTTCTGTACCACAATGTTTAGGGAACTTTAGCAACTCTCTCTCAATTTTGAATCTTGGCATGAATAACCTTCAAGGCACAATCTTTTCAACATTTTCAAAAGGGAATACCTTGGGATATCTCAACCTAAATGGCAATGAATTGGAAGGGAAAATACCATCATCTATCATCAACTGTGCAATGCTGGAAATTCTTGATCTTGGCAACAATAAGATTGAGGATACATTCCCCAATTTTCTAGAAAAGCTTCCAGAGCTGCATGTTCTTGTCCTAAAGTCCAATAAACTTCAGGGTTTTGTGAATGGTCCGACTACTAATGTTTCCTTCCCCAAATTACGGATTTTTGACATCTCCAGCAATAATTTGAGTGGACCATTGCCAACAGAGTATCTCTATAGTCTTGAAGCACTGATAGCCTATGATAAAAAAACAGCTTCCATGATGGCAAGAAATTACTCTGACTATGCGTATTCCATAAGAGTGACATGGAAAGGGTTTGAAATTAAATTTGAGAAGATCCAAAGCGCTCTTGGAATACTTGATTTTTCAAACAACAATTTCACCGGAGAGATTCCAAAGTTGCTCGGAAAGCTGAATGGACTCAAACAACTTAACCTCTCTCATAATTCCCTTAGAGGTCAAATTCCATTGTCATTAGGAATGTTGTTCAACCTGGAATCATTAGATCTATCTTCAAACTTGCTCACTGGAAGGATTCCACAGCAGCTGGCTTCTATAACATTTCTTGCGGTCTTAAACCTTTCTCATAACCAGCTTGAGGGGGCCATACCTAGAGGAAAACAGTTTGAAACGTTTAGTGCAAGCTCATTTGAAGGAAACTTGGGTTTATGTGGATTTCCAATGCCAAATTGCAATGGTAGCGAGGCACCAGCATTGCAGCCATCAAACTTTCACGATGGAGATGATTCAACATTCTTTGGAGATGGCTTTGGATGGAAAGCTGTGGCAATAGGGTATGGATGCGGGTTTGTGTTTGGAGTCACAGTGGGATACGTTGTGTATAGAGCAAGAAAACCAGCATGGCTTCTGAGATTGATTGAAGATAAATGGAATCTGAAGGCAAGAAGAACGAAGAAGAATGCTCGTAGAAATGGTGTGAGAAGAAACTAAACAACGCAGCGAGTAAAATGAAGTAAGTTCTGCAAGCATTGACATCTTAAAGTTTTATGTGCAAGAGTTTATGCTATTTTTTCTGTGCTATTTCCTTTGATTAGTCTTTTCTTTCTGGTCCATTACATTCATGGCTATAGTTGTATGTTTCTTTATTGCAGTGAAGTTTCGAATAAACATTCTCGCTACCTTATAAGATACCAAGTGGAGTTTGTTGAAGATTGAAGATGAAATTGCAGATGATTCCAAGACTGCAATTGGAAGCTGAAGAACTGAAGACAGAGTAGTGACAAAGTCTGAAGTTGTTTTTGTTTTATTCAGTATTTTAGTGTGTTTCAATAAAGATCAATTGTTTGATCAAAAAGTCTAGTGTTTTACGAAGCTTCAGACTAAGTTCATTTAAAATTAGTATAGAGCAAGAGTTTGTATTTAATTAGAATTCTTACTCTTGTAATTATTCAATTTCGTTTTCTATAAATAAAATCAGAGGGATGCCAGTAACCTAAGCACAGTTCTGCCCTTTATTCACAAAATCAAGCAATCAATTCAACAGTTCTTTCATTCTTTAGTTTTCTGGGATTTTAGCAGAACTTAGCATCAATCTGCACCGTAACTGTTTTTTTGAAATTTTGGCATAATAAGTTACTGATTTGAACAGTAACTGTTTGTGCCCTTAGGATTTTTTTCCCAACAGAGTTGACATGAGAAGAACACTTGGGTGGCAGATTTAGAGAACTGGGTTCCTCTGTCGTCGTACTTCTGTTTTCCTTCATGGTTGTGTTTTAATTAATTTTATTTTTTTCTTCAGTTTTATTCGATACAAGGAATATTTTCGAGTCACTTATTTTGCGCCTTTTATTTTTCTTTTTTTTCATGCGAGGTGTATTTTGTGTTAAAAAAAAAGAGCCAATGCATGCATGCAGCAGTTAACGGTGACTAGAAAATCCTGCTTGCACGTTACTTTGAAAAGATATTCAAATTGAGAAATAAATACATCAATGTGTTTGTAACTTAACTTGCGAAGGAAGGCTAGTGACAATATCACGAAGCATCAGTGCTTCAATTCTCAACACAACTGTTCTTACGAATCATCAGTATAAATAAGAACTGAATTCTTCTCAAAAGCAAGCAACTTAGAACACCATATATAGAATCAATCAGCTGAAGGAAACACTTGGTGCAATGATTCGGTTCTTGCTAAAAAATTACATAGAGGATGCTTCGAAATCTGTCCATTTCCAAACAACTGCAAATATCCATCTCTGAACAGTGTGCTCAACGTAAAGGTGAATCTAACTAATTCCTATCTTTTTGGTCATGAGAGAAGGCAGAAAATTGTTGCTAAGAACTTTGAAATTTACTCGGCTTCTTCAATTTGCAATTCTTTCCAACACTAGCAACATTTGGAATACTGTTTCTGCATGCTAGCAAGGCAATTGATTGATTCAAAGAGATATTGCTGTGAACATCGATCAATACAGCAACTAAGTTACAAGAATTTACTGTAAATTATACATTATGATTTCTATTTCCGAAATCTATCCCAATACAATCAATAGACCATTTAATCCCACAATGCATTTCAATTGATGATAAAAACTTTCAATTACAGAACAATGAAATGTTTAGAACATACCGTTCTCCATTTTGCACTTGAAATGTTGCATAGAATCCTTTGATGATCACTTGTTGATCTTCTCCTCTAAACCTTCTCTTTACAGAATTCCTTTGATGGAGAGGAATTCAATTTTCGGTTTTCTCTCTATTCTCAATATTCTGTTATTGTCTCTACTTTACAAATGAATAACCACCCCTTATTTATATCCACCGAATGGGTGTCAAGATATGGGAAGGTTTGTGTCTTTTAATTAAAGACATTGTATTAATTCAATAACTTTATTTTATACACATACATATATTTAAAACCATCAATATATGTATGTATACAACCTTATGAGAATATATGTTATTCTATGGTTAGAGGAGAGGGTCTCAACGTACCCATTCTAATACTCGTTTATTGAGACCGATCCATCACGGTTTCGCTTTAACGTATAAGAATTCGTAGACTTTACAAAGAACTTGAACTTTAATGATCGGACCGTTAATACATCGGCCACTCTACGGGAAATATTCTTACATTTACAACAATTTTTTAGGAAATGTAAAATGCATGATGAAGTTGAGAACAACATGCATATGAAAAAGCTTAAAAAAATTAATTAAAACTCATATTATTAGTAGAAATAAAGTATGGACATCTAAGGTATTCAAAATCTACAGTTTTTGCATCAGGAGTGCCACCAATTTAGTAGGCTGACAAATGGGCTTGTAGCATATATGACTCCCCGTTGCATTGTACTTTCAAGTTCTTAAATCTTTTAAAGAACATGAAACAAACAAGCATGTCATGCATCAAAACTAGTGCTATAGCCAAGTAGATGCTTAAGATGTGTACAAAAATAAATACCTCAATGGTTTCATAGTGCAGCTTGACAAGTTGTGCATTATGCAACCCTCGGGACTGTTGATTAAGTGCAGACTATCCACTATCCTCGTCCTTGTTTTCTATGGTAGACGGAAGGGAGGTCAAGTGTAGAAAAAACACAATGCAATGATGCAATGGACATCGAGGCGAGCTAAATGTAAATATATGAAAGAAATGACTTGCCATCTAATTCTATAGTAACTAGAAATTCTATCAAGTTTTCCAGGTGTTTTAGGCAAGGGGTGATTATATAATAGTGAGATAATAATTACCTTATATATCTTTTCTAAAATAAGTTGCATTTTTATTTTTATATATATCAAATGTGTTTAATGTGCTTATAGGCTAAGACAATGTTCTTGGAAAAAAACATGAAGAACAAATGAAAAATATTCAACTTGAACCCAACAATATGGCTTACAGATTAGCTAGTGGGATAAGCTGTCCTCGCAAAATAAATATAAAAAATGCAAAAGCAATGGCATATGGCCTCTGATATGACCCTTCGTGCCTCCTTCATCCTTTTCCCTCCTCGTATTTTCTTTTCAAGAAGTTGAAACCACAGCTTTAATGGCAGGGCAGCACAGCTTGGAAGCGAAGGGTAACAGCTCACACACATGTGTTTTCCTAAGTTGCCTAATTTAAGATGAGGAAATCTTAGGTTCTTGAAATCTTAGGCTTCTGGTATTTTATTAAACAAGCAGACGACAGCAGTTTCATGCAAAGTTCAAGTAACATGATTCTGTAATCTTCCTTGGACTTGTAACCTAAACATTCGATCCAAATTTGATGGTTGAATCAATTGGCACAATAACTTTCTGGTACTCTAGCAGAAATGAACTGCTCCGAGACAAAAGAATTTGATCGGCCTAAAACCATCAAAGCTTTCAAATTCCTGCCCACAATCAGGCCCTTCTAATTCTACATATTTCCTCGTCTTCTTTCTGTCACAGA
>CM045912.1:18633601-18688687 GCA_025169955.1 Salix arbutifolia | reverse complement strand
TAAGAATTTTTTTTTTTTGAATTCGGGTCAGTTTACATGCAACTTAACTAAATTTTCAGGCTTTTGGGTCTATGCGCATAGAAGTTTTCCATGCAAGAATAAATTAATTCTCTAGTTCTTACAAGATAAGGTATAGCTCCAAAAAAATATAGTTAGTGAAATTCGAACCCTAAACTTTATAGGTAGCATAAAGTCTAAGACTTTCACCACTAGGCTAACTCTTTAAGGCTAAATAACAGTTTTAATTTGAGATTGTGATAACCTTTTAGAAAGTATATCAAAATAAATCATGATAATTAATTTAAAATTAATAAAATTTAAAGGATAAAATTTAAAGAAAAAAACAAAAAGCATTCAAAAATGGAATAAAAAAAATAATCTGATAGTATAGTACTTAAATATGGATGAGTTTTTTCTAGAATCCCCTAGAATCTCAAAGTCCCCTACAAAAAAATCTTGAAATAAAAGATTTGTGAAATCTGAACGTGTGAGCCATTGATTATTTGCAATTTTCATATAGCCGAGAGACGAAAATTATGAGCTCATGACATGGCCATATATCTGGTCCAGTATATATTTATAGCCCACGCGGAGCATGACTTAGCCGAGAGAAATCGCACTTCCTTGACTTCCACAGGCCCGTACCTCGATTTAGAGTGTGTTTGATATTGTTTTTTCTTTTATAGTTGAGATTTAAAAAAAAAAAGTTTCATTAAAAATACTTTTGTTGCGGTTCAAAATAAGCAGTAAAGTGTTTGGTTAAAACTGTGGTTGAGTTTGAGATTGATAAAAAGCAGTTTTGCGTGTTTGGTTATTATTTTTTTATATTGCTGTCAACTTGTGAAATCACTTTAAAGGATACACACACATATATATTTAAAAAATATTTTTTAAATTTTATAGATTAATAATCATAACAATAAAATATAAATAATAATTCATGAAAAAAAAACAATTTTTTGTTTTTATTCTCCCATTAAACTACTTGCAATTTCATCATGAACAAATATTTTCCTTTCATCAGAACTGATCTGTATCTATATATATTTTTTTAAATTTATATATTTTTTTAAAATATCGGTCTGGGCCGAGAGCAGACCCAACCAAAATTGGGTCAAAGCCCAACTCTGCTGGACTTCGGTTGGGCCGAGAGTAGGCCCAACCCAAGTCCAGCTTTAAAAAGCTGGGTGTGAAACGACGTGTTGCACTATTCATGTCTTCTTCACGTGAACAGCGCAACGCTACTATGCACGTGAATTAATTCACGTGCACAGTAGCGTTTGACCGACCATGACGAGAGCTTCAAAAGTTGATGTCGATGGGTAGAGGAGACCGAGGTGATTCTTCCTGTGGTGGTGGTGGTGGTGTCGGAAATAGTGGTCATCGGCGGCGTTGGAAGGTTGCTGTCTCCATGGCTGTTTTGGAGAGAGAGGGAGAGAGAGCTTCTGTGTGGCGTATGACTATCTTCTTCCTCGTGGCCATTTGGTTGTGAAGCAATCATTGTAGTGCCATCGTCTTCTTGGTTGTGCCATCCATGGCTGTCTTCGTGCTCGTGTGTCCTGTGGTCGTAGCTTCTCGCATGGATCCATGGCTGTCTGTAGTTGTGCCAGTTTTGGGAAAGAAGATAACATGGCTGTATGTCGTGACTTCAAGAAGCAACCACTGTAGTGGCTTTAAGCAATGCAAATCGATTGCAGGAAAAGCAAGAATTTTCTGCTTATTATGAAATGCAGTTTTGATCATTTATGTGGTGGGACCCAATTTTCTTCTGCTTATTTCATTACCAAACGCCTCACAACTGCTTATCGATCGAACCTCCGGTTCAATCGCAATGCCAAGCGGGCACTTAGTGTTTGTTTTTAAGTTACGAATCTATTTTTTTTAACATAATGTTTTTTAAATTACTTTTTATTTAAAAATAATTAAATTTATTTTTTAAATTTTATATTTTTTAAATAATTTTTATGTGTGGTATTAAAAATAGAAAAAATAAAATAAAAATATTTTAATATATTTTAAATTAAAAGATATGTTTAAAATAACATTACACCATGATACTAAATACACAACAAGTCTAATAGTTTTGCTAGGAATAATTTTGTTAAAACATAAATTTTAAAACCTAGCCAAAATATTTATAAAAAAAACATTAATAAAAATAATAAAGATTTAATTTGATATGTAAATATAACGAAGAAGGATGAAATCATAAAAAATAGATTTAAAGACCATCCCAAATAAAATAAATATCTATATAAAAAAGTCATTATAACATATAAAGAACTTTGAGGATTGTGAAATTGAAAACAAAATTGATTTCTATAAACCAAAAAAATAGCAACTAAAAAAACAAGGATGAAATCTTAAAGTAGAAGAATCCATGAACTATAATAAAAATTCAAAAAGAAATGCACAAAATTCAAGGAAAATAGAAAAAGAAAAAAATCCAATCACGACCAAAACATAGATAAATAATCCACAAGCGTTGCTAAAAGAGGTAGGTTCCACCGTGATGATACAGAAAACACGAGTCATAAACCCGCGCTCCTCCATGAGGATTAAATTTTTTTTTGTTTAGTTTTGTATTTCAGTTTTTATTTTTTTATGTTTTGGTTTAGTTTCGATCCCTTGATTTTTTCAGTTCTTTATAGATATTTTTTAAATTTTTTGTTTGTATTTGTACACCTATGCTCTTAGTTTAGATTTTTAATTGTTATTATTATTTTTATTTGTATTAAATGTAATTTGCGTTAAAAAACATAGAAAGTTTAGTTTTGGTGGTTTAAAATGAGAGTGAAACTCTCTCTTATGCATGTATAGTTAAACGTGAAATGTTGAAACACCTTATAGGTAACTCTTTTCATTTTGTCTTATTTAAGGGAACAAAAATTATTTTACTATGCACTGAAATGTGAAATCACAGGGAAACCCCCACTGACAATTCTTGATTTTTGTCTTATTTGAGGGTATTATGATTATTGTACTATGCACAAAAATGAAATTTTTAAAAAAATACCCCTGATACCATGACATTATTTTCAATGCATTTTACATAATAAAATGAATATATAAAAAAACTAATATGCATTTTTAGACTTTCTACGACGCCTCACGTGCTGTCCGAAATGTGCGTGAGATCGGAAATTGATGGCGCGCCCATAGTACTACGCAAAAAATATAATTAAAAATTGATAAATTACCAATACACCCCTATAACCATCTCTTGGATTAGTCGTGGTGCGATTAAGCTGGCCCGGAGATCCCAGTTATAATATATATATATATATATATATATATATATATATAAAAGTGAAAAAAAACAAAAAAAACAATAAAAAAGCTTAAGTTGGCCCGGAGACCCGGTTATAAAAAAAAATAGAAGTGAAAAAACAAAAAAAAATATAAGTGGAAAAATACTGTAGCAATCTATATTGTTTAAAAAACAATTGGTTGGGGAATTAGTCATGGTGCGCTTAAGCTGACCCGGACACCCAAGTTATAAAAAAAAATATAAGTGGGGAAAAAAATAAAAACACAAAAAAACATATAAGTGGGAAAGCACTGTAGCAATCAATAATTTTTTTTTTTGAGGAGATGAAAGCTCACTCGGACACCCTGGTATAAAAAATAAAACAAAAAAAATGTATAATTGGAAGAAAAAAATATAACTGGAGAAAAAATGTCAGGATAAAAAGAAAAAAAGCATTGTAGCGGGAAAGCACTGTAACAAGTTGTGTGTGGGGAGCTATAGTGCTTTACCTAGAACAAAAAAAAATATAAGCGGGATGTATATTGTTTAAAAAAAATTGCTCCAAGAATTAGTCGTGATGCGCTTAAGCTCGCCTAGAGACCCTGTTTATAAAAAAAATATATAAGTGAACAAAAAAAAGTATAAGAAAAAAAAAACATGGAATAAAATGTACCAGTGGGAAAACACTGTAGCAAAAAAAAATGTGTCTGGGGATTAGTCGTTATGCGTGAAAGCTAGCCTGAACACCGTGGTTATAAAAAAAATGTATAAGTGGAAAAGCACTGTAGCAATCAACAATATTCTGTGAGGAAATGAAAGCTGGTCTGGACACCCCGGTTATCAAAAACAAAAATGGATCCGTAGATTAGTTGTGTTGCGTTTAAGTTTAAAAAGAAAAGAAAAAAAGCATAACAGTAGAAAAAATGTCTGAAAAAAAAAAGAAAAAAAAAAGCATAATCAGAACAAAAAAAAATTGTAGGGAAAGCACTGCAGCAATAAATGAATGGGTAAATAATCCACAAGCGTGGCCAAAAGAGATAGGTTCCACCGTGATGATATGGAAAACACTAGGGAAGGGTTTTTTACCATCATAAAATGTTGCACGGATCATCTAAACACAATAGGATGGCTTACTCGCTAACACGTTTCACGTGCAGACCAATAGCTTTTTTTTTCTTACTTTTTATTATTTCTAAAAAAGATTGTCCCTTTGTAAACACCTGAATTAAAGATTTAAAAAATAGTAAAAAAATGAAAATGATGATGAGTTCAAATAAGTGTAAACTTAATGTTTGTAGACTAAAAAGTGGTAAACTTTGATAGAAAGAAATAAACTACTATTTTCAGGGAGAAGGTCTCAAAATTAATCAAGAAATATCAAGGGATTTTGACAAAATAATATACAAAAAATATTGATGACCATATAGTTTACACGAGCAAACTTGCCCGCGCGCTGCTCTGAGCTTTTTTTCTATGTAGGAAACTGATTGATTTTGTGCGTGTTGTAATTGATTATTTTAATATTTAATTAGTAAAATTGTAGTTGATAAAATCTATTAGAAATCGAGTTTTTCCGCCTAAAAGTGATTGAGTGTTGTTACTGCCAAAACTCTTTTGATAACTATTTAATCGGTAGATTGTACAACTGAAATCGAAAAATTCTGTTAAAATGAGCCCCGTATAATATACTGATTGATTGTTGTGTATGTTTTATTTGTTTCATTAATTATTTCATTAGCAAATAGTTCAATTATAATCGTTAAATTTTAGCACAAATAAGTGATTTGTTTGACGCATCAAACAATTTGATTGGTGGTTTTGTTTTAACTACCATGGTAATAATTTAATTGGTAGATAGCAAAACTGCAATTGATTAAATTGACTAAAGATTATTTATTTGTTGCTTGCAACATATTAATGGTTTGTTGGCAATGTTTAACTACTTGACGAATGATTTATTTGACATATAACAAAAATGTAACTGCTAAAGTTTATCAAAGATTATATTTTTTCATTTTTTTTATATTGTTATATTAAAAGTATTTTAGAAAACTGAGATTAAATTACTTTGAGATTTCTAAAGAAAAGTCAGATTATTTTTTTATATACATTTAAGATGTTAATATAAAAAAAATCATAATATATAATTAGCCTCATCTATTTTTTTATGGAAAAAGTCCTAAAATAATTATTATCATTATTCTAAATGTCCTATCTATATTAAAATAAATACATATAAAAACTACATAATCTTCATTTTTTTAAGCAGATTATTTCACTAAGATGTATAGCATTTTTTTTTTAAAATAAGACCATTAACAATTTTGTTACATATTCAAAAATTTGGTGCTAGTTGTGGCGAAACGAATTGTAATTTTTATTTTATTATTGTAGATAGTTTGACATATTTTTTCCACCTGTCTTGTCAACATGTGGTTTCATATTTTTTTTATATGATATGAGAGCTGAAATATCATAAATAAAAAAGACGCAGAAGTTATTTTTTAAAAAACCAACATTCACCAATGAATTTTTGTTACAATTCTTATAGCTGTCATTATAAATATTATATGCATAATTAATATTCTAATAATTATTGGTCATATTATCAATGAAACCATAATTATTGTTAAAAAAAATTTGTTTTGTTTATAAGATGTTTTTGTCATATTATTATATTAAAAATATTTTAGAACACTGATAGTAAATTATTAATTTATTTTAAGAAAATAAATAGGTTATTTATTTACACACACACACACACATATTATGGCGTTAATATTAAACAAATATAAAAATATATACTTAGTCTCATATATTTATAAGAAAAAAACTAACAAATAATCATTATGATTATTTTCAATGCCTTACCTATAATATTTAGAAATTCTTACAATTGAAAATATTAGCACAAAAGCAATAACCAAAAAACAAATGAAGAAAAAACAAAATTAATTACATTTTAAAATATTATTTGACCTCAAGAATAAATAAATAAATAAAATTAAAAATGAAAAAAAGACTAAATATCATTTTTCAAATGATTGCCAACACAAATTAAAATTTAAACATTCAAGTTTAATTTTAAAATATTATTTGACTTGAAGAATAAAAAACAACATTTAAATAGGGGAAAATACTAAATATCATTTTTCAAATGATTACCAACACAAATTAAAAATTCAACATTAAATTTTAAAAAAAAACCTTAATAACATAGGAAATCATAAAAATTCAAAACAAAAACCAAGAGCATGTATATATAATACTAGACAAAAATATCAACTATTTAAGAAATATATACATAAAAATAAAGGAATTAAAAAAATAAAGATTAAAAGTATAAGGGCCGAAATCTAAAACAAATGTATCTTAAATTTAATTTCAAGGACACAATTGAAACAAAACTAAACTTGGATACTGAAAACATTAAAGAATTTCAAACAAAACCAAAAATTAAAAACCTGGGGACCGAAATGAAACTCAAATGTATAATCAATTGATATTGAAGGATAAAATTGAAATAAATCAGAACTTTGATACCTAATATATTAAGGATTTCAAACCAATTTGAAAATTAAAAGACTGAGGACCAAAATGAAACTACAATATCTAATCAATTTCCAATGAAGGACAAAATTGAAATAATTCAAAACTTCTATAACAGACATCAGGACCATAAAACATAATCATAAGATAAGGGACTGAACTAAAAAGTTATACAACACTGGGGATTGCCATGCACTTTCACCGGCAGGAGAGAGAAAAGAGGGAACAAACATTCAACAACTAATTGGAGATATTCCGGCCACCTCTGGACGCAATGCGTTCCACCATAAGGTGGAGGACGTGGAGGCACATCCGGTGACACGTCAGATGGAAATTTTTAACCGCCGTAGTAGCCAACACTCGCCTCCCAAAGGGGGTGTGAGCCCGAAACCCGTCAACGCATCCTCTGGACACACCTGTTGCAACCGACAGTAAATATTAATTGAAAAATGGTCAATTACTTAATCACCCCCAAACTTAAGTCTTGCATTTTGTCTTTTCTAGAGCTAAATCAATATTAACACCGTTACACTACTGTGTTAAAATTGCAACACCAAAAACGTGCAAAATAAGCTGACCAAGATCATCCAGAATATGTTTGCAAGCTACGAAAGGCACTATATGGCCTTAAACAAGCTCCAAGAGCCTGGTATGGAAAAATTGCTGAATTCCTAACATATAGTGGCTATTTAGTAACATCTGCAGATTGTAGTGTGTTTGTCAAGTTTATAAACACAAAAATAGCTATTGTGTTAGCTATTGTGTTAGTGTATGTGGATGATTTAATTGTAACAGGAGATTATGAAGAAGAAATTCTCTTAACAAAAGAGAATTTGTCCATACGGTTCCAAATGAAAGAACTCGGCCAACTCAAGCATTTTCTTGGCCTAGAAGTTGATTATACTCATGAAGGACTGGTTCTTCATCAGAAGAAATACTGCAGGGAGCTCTTGACAAAGTTTGGAATGTCTAATTGTAAACCAGTTTCAACTCCGATGGAACTAAATGTAAAGGTTTGTGCTCTCGAAGGAAAGGACTTAGAAGATGCAACAATGTATCGGCAATTAGTAGGTAGCTTGATCTACTTAACTTTAAGCAAACCAGATATTTCTCACGCAGTTGGTGTATTAAGTCGATACATGCAAAATCCAAAGAAGCCACATTTGGAAGCAGTTCGTCGAGTGTTAAGATATGTGAAGGGGACACTCAATGAAGGCATTCTATACAAGAAAAATGGAGATTGCAGACTTGTTGGATTCTGTGATGCTGATTATGCAGGTGATCATGACACTCGACGTTCAACTACTGGCTATGTTTTTATGCTTGGATGGGGAGCAGTTGCTTGGTGCAGCAAGAGACAACCAACGGTGTCTTTATCAACAACGGAAGCAGAATATCGAGCCACAGCAATGGCAACACAAGAGAGTACTTGGCTCATACGGTTGCTAAAAGATTTGCGTCAGTCAACAAGAGCAGCAGTCACATTATACTGTGACAACCAATCAGCCATACGTTTGGCTGAAAATCCAGTCTTCCATGCAAGGACTAGGCACGTAGAAGTGCACTATCACTTTATCAGGTAGAAGGTCTTACGAGAAGAAATTGAGCTCAAGCATGTTAACACAAAGGATCAAGTTACAGATTTGTTTACAAAAAGCTTGAGCAGCAATAAGTCTGAAGATTTCTGTCGACAGCTCGGGATGATTAACAGAGAAGATGCTGGTGTTGAGAGGGGATGTTAAAATTACAACACCAAAAACGTGCAAAATAAGCTGACCAAGTCAGCAGTGTTGTCCTATTCTTTTGCAGTTTGTTATTTCAATTTCTGTTTTTCTAATTCTAGGAGTTTGTTATTATTCTCTGGCTAAGATAGTGGAAGCAACTATTAGCTCCTAAATGTAAGCCACTGATCTGCCTATATAAAGCACATCAGCTTTGCCCAATAAAATTATCTCATTCATTCTTATCTTCAAGTGTATGTCTCTGTTTATATTGTTCAACAATTGGTTTCAGAGCCTTGTTTAAGAGAGGTCTGTGTTTCTGGTTTGTGAGAGTTAAACACGTGAGGAAAAGAGAGAGTGAGATGGGTGATCTTCAAGTCATTGGAGGGATTAAAAAGCTCAACAATTAGAACTACAAAACTTGGTCAACATGCATGATGTCTTACATGCAGGGCCAAGATTTGTGGGAAGTTGTGAGTGGTTGTGAAATTACACAACCAGAGGCTGAAGATGCAAGTGGTACTCTACGAAAATGGAAGATAAAGGTAGGCAAAGCAATGTTTGCTTTGAAAAATATAATAGAAGAAGATGTGCTGGAACATATTCGAGATGCCAAAACTCCTCATGAAGCTTGGAATACATTTGCCAAGCTATTCTCCAAGAAGAATGACACGAAACTTCAACTACTGGAGAGTGAACTGTTGTCAGTAGCTCAACGTGAGCTTCCTGTTGCCTAGTTCTTCTATAAGGTAAAGACTTTATGTAGAGAGATTTCTGAATTGGATACAGAAGCTCTAATTGGTGAAACCAGGATGAAAAGAATAATCATTCATGGTTTACGTCCAGAATTCAGAAGCTTTGTTGCTGCAGTACAAGGATGGCAAAACCAACCATCACTTGTTGAATTTGAGAATTTGCTTGCTGGACAAGAAGCCTTAGCTAAGCAAATGGGAGGAGCTTCAACCAAGGGTGAAGAGGAAGCACTCTACGTCAGCAAAGGCAACATGAACTTTAAGCAATATGGAGATGGTGGAATGAAAAAGTACAGTGACAAGATCAAAAGTCACCAAGGTGCAGGAGGCAACCGTGCAATGGGAGGCTGGAAAAATCAAGGTGCAAAAGGCAATCGTGCAATGGGAGGCTGGAAAAATCAAGGTGCAGAAGGCAACCATTCAATGGGAGGCTGGAAAAATCAAAGCAACAACAAGAAATTTGAAGGAAAATGTTACAATTGCGGGAAGAGAGGTCATATGGCCAGAGTCTGCAATTTGCAGAAAAAATACATGGAGAGTAATGTTGCTACCTCTAAAGTTTAAGATGAATGGGATGCAGAGGCACTACTTGTCACAGAGGTAGAAAACAATGAACTAGCTCTTACTGCAACAACGATTTTGTGTGATGTTGTTAATACCAGAATTGAAGCAGAATGGGATATTCAGACAATATTTATAGCAGGAGAAGATGATGAACAAGCCTTCACAACAAATATGTCTGATCAAATTGATTATGAAAGTGACTGGATTGTAAACTCCAGCTGCTCAAATCACATGACTGGAGATAAGGAGAAGCTGCAGAATTTGACAGAATACAAGGGAAATCGTGTGGTAATAACAGCCAACAATTCAAAGTTACCAATAGCTCATGTTGGTAATACAATGGTTTCTAACCATCACAGTGACAATGAAGTGGCACTGCAGAAGGTTTACCACGTTCCAGGTATGAAGAAAAATCTCCTCTCGGTGTCACAGCTAACATCGGCTGGACATTATGTTTTATTTGGACCACAAGATGTGAGAGTTTATCACAATCTTGAGGTTACAGAGGAGCCACTAATGAAGGGTCAGAGGCGAGAATCAGTCTATGTAATGTCAGCAGAAACTGCATACATAGATAAGACCAGGAAGAATGAAACACTAGATTTATGGCACTCACGGTTAAGTCATGTCAGCTATTCCAAGCTGGTTGTGATGATGAAGAAATCAATGGTGGAAGGTCTTCCTCAACTTGAAGTAAAAACAGATGTTGGGTGTGAAGGATGTCAATATGGAAAGGCACACCAATTGCCGTATGAAGAGTCAAAATTCAAAGCCAAGAAACCATTAGAATTGGTTCATTCTGATGTGTTTGGCCTGGTGAAACAAGCATCCCTCAGTGGAATGAGGTACATGGTGACCTTTATTGATGACTTTTCACGGTATGTATGGGTATATTTTCAAAAGGAGAAATCTGAAACATTCTCAAAATTCAAAGAATTTAAGAGTGCAGCAGAAGCAGAAACTGGTGAACATATTCAGTCTCTACGCACGGATAATGGGGGAGAATATACGTCAGATGAATTCTTCAAGTTCTTACAGAATCATCGAATAAGTCATCAATTCACATGTGCCAACACCCCACAATAGAATGGCATCGCAGAAAGGAAGAACAGGCACCTCACAGAAATTTGTCGATGCATGCTCCACACAAAAAATGTCCCTAGACGTTTCTGGGCAGAGGCCATAAAGACTGCTGCGTATGTGATCAACAGGCTTCCACAACAACGGTTATGTTTTCTTTCACGTTTTGAAAAATTATGGAACATGAAACCTGTGGTCAGCTATTTTCGTGTTTTTTGGTGTGTGTGCTATGTGTTTATTTCTGATCACTTACGTAGCAAAATTGATAAGAAAGCTGTGAAGTGTATTTTTGTGGGTTATGACAGTCAAAGAAAAGGCTGGAAATGTTATGATGCTCTGACTGGAAAGTGCTATACATCACGAAATGTGGTGTTTGATGAAGCTTCTTCATGGTGGCCAACAGAAAAAGAAACAAAACCAGTTCTTTCAGACTCCTTCCACCCTATCCATTTTGAACTGGAATCAGGTGAGGGAGAAGTTTCAGTTGAGGACAAAGGCCAAACAAGTGAAGAAGAAGAGAACAGCAGACATCCTTGGCAAACAGGTGTGTATGATCATCCAAGTGAAGAAGAAGGAGAGCATAACAGATCAATTGAACCTCGACGGTCAACAAGAACTAGAAGGCCAAATCCTAAATATGCTAATGCTGCAATAATAGAAGAAATTGCAGCAGAACCTGAGACATTTGAAGATGCACAAATTCACGTGGAGTGGAAGAAAGCCATGGAAGAGGAATTTGCTGCATTGGAACAAAATCAGACATGGGTGCTTGTACCAAAGCCGACAGATGTGAAGCCTATTTCATGCAAATGGATTTATAAAATTAAACGTCGCACAGATGGAGTAATTGAAAGATACAAGGCACGCCTGGTTGCTCGCGGGTTTTCTCAGCAGTATGGACTAGACTATGACGAAACTTTCAGTCCAGTTGCAAAGATTACAACGGTGAGGGTTCTACTTGCACTTACAGCTAACAAAAGCTGGAACTTGTGGCAAATGGATGTAAAGAACGCCTTCTTACATGGAGAACTGGATTGGGAAATTGTAACAGGAGATTATGAAGAAGAAATTCTCTTAACAAAAGAGAATTTGTCCATACGGTTCCAAATGAAAGAACTCGACCAACTCAAGCATTTTCTTGGCCTAGAAGTTGATTATACTCATGAAGGACTGGTTCTTCATCAGAAGAAATACTGCAGGGAGCTCTTGACAAAGTTTGGAATGTCTAATTGTAAACCAGTTTCAACTCCGATGGAACTAAATGTAAAGGTTTGTGCTCTCGAAGGAAAGGACTTAGAAGATGCAACAATATATCGGCAATTAGTAGGTAGCTTGATCTACTTAACTTTAAGCAAACCAGATATTTCTCACGCAGTTGGTGTATTAAGTCGATACATGCAAAATCCAAAGAAGCCACATTTGGAAGCAGTTCGTCGAGTGTTAAGATATGTGAAGGGGACACTCAATGAAGGCATTCTATACAAGAAAAATGGAGATTGCAGACTTGTTGGATTCTGTGATGCTGATTATGCAGGTGATCATGACACTCGACGTTCAACTACTAGCTATGTTTTTATGCTTGGATGGGGAGCAGTTGCTTGGTGCAACAAGAGACAACCAACGGTGTCTTTATCAACAACGGAAGCAGAATATCGAGCCACAGCAATGGCAACACAAGAGAGTATTTGGCTCATACGGTTGCTAAAAGATTTGCGTCAGTCAACAAGAGCAGCAGTCACACTATACTGTGACAACCAATCAGCCATATGTTTGGCTAAAAATCCAGTCTTCCATGCAAGGACCAGACACGTAGAAGTGCACTATCACTTTATCAGGTAGAAGGTCTTACGAGAAGAAATTGAGCTCAAGCATGTTAACACAAAGGATCAAGTTGCAGATTTGTTTACAAAAAGCTTGAGCAGCAATAAGTCTGAAGATTTCTGTCGACAGCTCGGGATGATTAACAGAGAAGATGCTTGTAAACACCCAAGAGAAAAGATGAATAAAACAAGTTGGGAGAGGGGTGAAATTGAATAAATGAAATGTTTATGATTTAAATTATAAGAGGAGAAGTGGTGGGGTAAAAAGAAAACATTTAAAGATTTTGGGGGGCCTTAGTGCAATAAGAGAAAGTGAGTAGTATAAATACCCCTCTTTTTCTCATTTTCCAGCAATGGTGAGGGAGAAAGAGAAGGAGATTGTGAGATTTTCTTGCTAAATTAAAGAAGAATTTTGAAATAAAGTGAGATTGAGGGTGACTAAAACCTTCAAACATCAAGAAACCCAAGGATTGGGAGCATTATTGGAAGAAGAAAGTGGAAGAAAAGAAGGAGTGTATGGCCGACACTTGAAGGAAGAAAGAGAGGAGAGGAGGATATTTTGAATCCACAAGCTACTAGGATCTTGAACCCCTCTTGGTATGGTGTATCTTATATGTATTTCAAAGATTCTTTACTTTATTACTTTATGGTTAAGTTGCATGACTTTTCTTTATGAACTTTGGGTTAGGGTTCTTGAATAAAATTTGGGGGAAATATGAAATTGTGTATAATTGATGAATGTGGCATGAAATTGGATGTGAATGTTGTGTAATGAATGGTTGAGCATGAAAAGAATGAGGGAAGTCTTGTTTCCCAAGGCCAATTTTCGGCCAAATGCATATGTTGCAGAAATTAACAACTTGACAGATTCATGTTGTGACTTTGAGAGAGAATTTGAGTGGTAAAACAAAGGAATTAGGGTCGGGTTACTTCATAGGAGTTGTAGTTCTGGATGTCTACTATCCAAGGAAACTTGTTTCACTTAATTTGGAATTTTATAACTCTAGTTAAGGGCCACCAAACGTGACTAGGTCAGGACGGATTCTGCAGAATCAGCAGGTCTGTCACATTTGAGATGCATTTCGTAATTTTTGGGGAAAGAACTGGGTTCTATTCACTTCATAAGAGTTGTAGGCCTATATGTTATCTTTCTAACAAGATAAATTTTGTACCAAACGGAGTTCTATAACTCCAGTTATGGGGGAAAATCTGGGCAGAGGTCGAAATCCGACCTCTGCTGTCAGTTTTGAAAAAAAAGGGGAAAAGAGGTGGGAGGTCGCAAAACGATGTAGTGAGATACATGAAAGGAAAAGAAACAAGTTATGTTTGAAAATGGGTGCTTATAATGATATTGTTAATGTCAAAAGTTATAAAAGAATAACAAATGTAAAGGCATATTGAATTGTTTCGGTGGGGTTGTTATAACATGTGTGGTGTGCGTTTGTTGCCAAATTGATGTGTATGTTGCTAAGAATTGCATGAGTGTTTCGGCTGAAATTATTGAAGGATTTTGTATGCCGAAATAAATGATTTCAGTTGTGAGTTTCGGCGGAAATTGATGTGTGTTTTTCTACTGGAATTGATGTATGTTTCTACTGAAATTGATGTGAGTTTTCGGCTGAAATTGATGTATGTTTCTACTGAAATTGATGTGAGTTTTCGGCTGAAATTGATGTATGTTTCTACTGAAATTGATGTGAGTTTTCAGCTGGAATTGATGTATGTTCTACTGAAATTGATGTGAGCTTTCAGCTGGAATTGATGTGTGTTTTTCTACTGAAATTGATGTGTGTTTTCTGCTGAAATCGATGTGAGTCTTCTTCTGGAATTGGTGTGCGTTTGCTGCCGATTCCTACAATAAGTCTACTATATAGAAATGACTAAAATGCTAATAATAAATTTCAGGGTATGATGTTGTAAAATGTGGAACACTTGAGTGTGAACGCATGAACTCTTGTAATGAGTGTGGTGACGAATGTGATTCGAATATACAAAATGTGCTGATTTATAACCCTTAATGTCGCAGGCGGTGCGACCGGGATTGGACCATTATCAAGACTTGAGCAGCCACAGGTGGAGCAGGTAGGTGATTTACACCTCTCCTTTTTATATGACATGTAATAGGTATTTTAAATTGAATATTATACGAATACGATGGATATATATATATATATTAGATTGTTGAATGCTTGAATGTGGATAAACGATTGATTAGCTTCGGCTAATGGCATCCGAAAAGATGGCCGGGATAAACGATTGATTAGCTTCGGCTAATGGCATCCAGAAGGATGGCCGGGATAAACGATTGATTAGCTTCGGCTAATGGCATCCGAAAGGATGGCCGGGACAAACGATTGATTAGCTTCGGCTAATGGCATCCGAAAGGATGGCCGGGATAAACGATTGATTAGTTTCAGCTAATGACATCCGAAAGGATGGTCGGAACAAAAGAATGTTAGTTCCGTCTAACGACGCCCAGAAAGAAGGACCATGGGGGGGAAAAGAATAGTAGACCTCAGATATGAGTGTCTTATATGAATATTCAGAGAAATGATATTGTTGCTCGAAAAAAAGAGAAATGGAGTGCCTATATTTCTACAATCGAATTGCTTTATGTATATGCAGAAATTTCAACTTGTCAGTGTATCTTTTAATCGATAGATCATTTGGTCAAAATTATTTCAATACCATCATTAAGTAATTGCAGTTCATTAAATGTTTGTACTGCTGCAGGGACGTCACAACCACGAGAGTGCTAGAGAATCTAATACGAAGGAACCTACTTTTGTAAAGAACCCTGTAGATTTCATTCTAATTTAAGATGTGTTTGGGTCGAAGCAATGTGCTGAATGCTTAATTTGTTATCAGACCTTTTTGTGAACGTTTGTAAATACCACTAGTAGGTTAGGAACGTAAACTCATATCTATGTATGTATTATTTCTAATCTAAATCTTAGTTGTGAAAACTGTAGTATTGTACTCTTATGAGAACTTTATTTTCTTTAATGGAACGTTTATTGTATGGATGGTATTTACCGAAGTGAATGGATATGGATCGTTGAGCAACGACACTATAAAAAAAAAATTACGGGTTGTTACAACAAAAATTACAACACCAAAAACGTAAAAAAAAAAATCCTAGAGTTTGTTATTTCAATTGTTTTTCTAATTCTAGGAGTTTGTTATTATTCTCTGGCTAAGATAGTGGAAGCAACTATTAGCTCCTAAATGTAAGCCACTGATCTGCCTATATAAAGCACATCAGCTTTGCCCAATAAAATTATCTCATTCATTCTTATCTTCAAGTGTATGTCTCTGTTTATATTGTTCAACATACTGTTCACCTAGGAATAAAATATTATTTAAGAAAATGTGAATTGTCGTCTCACCCCTGTCGCCAGGGCAACATTTTTGTCGTTTATGGGGGGTAGATCGGTAGTTACACAATGTCTGCACTGTTCATAAAGAATATATAAGGATCGTGATACCCCTGCAGACAAAACTTTATTTTTATCTTATTAGGGGCTAGATCATTTATTTTACTATGCACAAAAAGGGGGGAATTGAAATTACCCCTGATTCCAAGGTTCAAGCTGAGGCGTACCGAGGGCAAAACCATAATTTCACTGTTTCAAACCACAGTAATTTTAGTCTGTGCGTACAGTGAATGATCAATCTCTTTTAGCTTTCTTCTTAATAAGGTAACACAAGTGAGAACTAAAAAAATGACATTATTGTAATTAAATAAAAAAAATATTTTCTCTTGCCCATTCAAGGTCAACGAGAGCTAATGAGAGAACATTTTTCTCCTTTTATTTTAAAAAAAACTTGTGCTTACTCTTCTAAATGAGAGTTGTGAAGGAAATCATGAGTGATTTTTGATAGAATAAGCAAAATTAAAAGTTATATATAGAGAGAAATGAGTTTGACAAGGTTAGAGAGAAAAGCGGGAATTTCAAAAGTGGAAGATGAAATATGAGAAAACACAACAATAAAGTCATTAATTGATTTCAAACTTGGTTGGTAAGATGATTTCTACTTTTCTTCATTGTTCTAGTGAATTTAGAATGAGAAATAAGAAAACCCTAGATCTTAATTCTAAGACTTTTGAGGAATGTATGAGAAATGAGTGTTTCAAAGTAAGTTGGTTAATTTAACATGGAAAAGTCTAAACTAGAAAGAAATTATGAAAGAAAGCTTAAACGAAACAAAAGGGAAACTCTACACCACTTAAATTGATTTTCTTACCCTGTCAAGTCACCAAATTCACAAGAATAACTCTAAAATAAACCAATAATATTATTTTAATATATTTTTAAACAATAAACATTTTAAAAAGCAATTATTACAACGATGACAAATATTATTGAAAAAACATTGCAGCTCGCCAAAGACAAAAAAAAAACATTTTTTTAGAGGGTAAACTATCATATATTATTAGACACTTGTTTTACTTCCACATTATCATAAATTAATTAAACATGATTTCTTTATGGAAGCTTAGATATGTTGAAGTCAAATATGATAATTATAATGGTGCAATGTAAAGTATAGATATACAATCTTAATATTTTCGTGTTAAAATTCTAAGATTTTTGATTTTATATGTTGTTACGAAAATTCTTTATGTTAATTTGCAATTTAATTATTATATTGTTAACGCGTCTAAATTCAAAAAAAAATTTATTTTATCTTTTAAAAGTAATATAGTAATTTAACTATTTTAAAAAATAAGTTTATTTTTTTAAAACAAATAATACTGTTTTTATCCATGGTAAATCATGGCCTATACAAAGTTTTTTTTCCACACAATTTAAATTTTTTTTCCCACACAATTTAAATTTTTTTGTCAAATAGAAAAAATACACATATTTTTCGGGTTTTTTTTCCAGGTTCCCAGTTCAAACGTCAACAGAATAAAACAACGAAGTAAAATTCTGACCGTTGGTGGACTTGAAATTTGGGTCAACCCGGGGAGTAGTGCCGGGTCCAATTTGAAGAGTCGAAGTCAAACAGCCGGCGCGCGTCCTTTACTCTCTAATTTCTATAGACTAACGAGCACCGCCCCGCCGAACCAAATTCATTTAACAGAAAACCGCGGGGATTTAACTGAACACGGACAACCGTCGAGCATCGGCCATTAACTAATCATCATCACACGAATCCAGTAACCTCCTCCCTCCATTATTTAATTTTTCTTTTTTTGATTTAAAGAATTTCTAAAACCCAAAATCTCAAGTCAACAGTCATCAAAATCAAAATTCAGTTTCTCTAGTTCATCTTCCTTCTACTGGACAGGAATTTCTCGAACCAATGAATCCCAAATTAGGGTTAGGTTTTCTTCTTCTGCTTTTACTCTGCTACTCAATCGAATCAAAGTGCAGCAAAGGCTGCGATTTGGCTCTAGCCTCCTACTACGTTTGGCCAGAAGTGAACCTCACATTCATCGCCGAGGTTATGCAATCAAGCATCTTGAAATCATCAGATTTCGACACCATCCTCCGTTACAACCCTCGACTTCCAAGCAAAGACTTCCTCCCATCCTTCACCAGGATCAACATCCCTTTCCCCTGCGATTGCATCGAAGGTCAATTCCTCGGCCACTCCTTCAACTTCAACGTCAGATCTGGAAACACTTACACTGACGTCGCTTATACATACTATGCGAATTTGACCACGATTCCGTCTTTGATATACTTTAATAACTACTCCCAGTATAATATACCGGGTAACGGAGCAGTACTCAATGTGAGTGTTAATTGTTCGTGTGGGGATAGCAAGGTTTCTAAGGATTACGGCCTGTTTACGACGTACCCGCTCCAACCCAACGATACTTTGGAGTCCATTGCCAATCAGAACAACGTTACTCGGGAGCTCCTGCAGCGGTATAATGTTGGTTTCAATTTTAGTCGGGGGACTGGTGTGGTTTACATTCCTACCCAAGGTGATTTGTTTATTTTTAGAAGAATTGGAGAGAGAATGTTTTGTTTTCATTATTAGTTAGTTGGGGGCAATTGAATTAGGGAAATTAATTAAGATCATACACAATTAATAAGCATCGGGGGTATTTAGTTTACATTTCCCGGTCCAGATTAATAATTTTATGTTCATTAAATTCTAAAGCTATTTATTGATGCCTGAATTAACAGTTTTTAGCAGTTAGATGATTTCATTTTGTCTTACCGCGAATCTGTTTCTTCTTTATTTACAGATGCAGATGGTAGCTACCGGCCCTTGAAGTCGAGGTGATTTTTTTAACTTGCACTACATTCTAAATTTGTTCTTCGTTTTTACTGTTTGTTTGTTTGTTTATTCTTTTTTTGGGTGTTACGATTTATTACATGTTTGTAATGTTTTTCATTTTCCCCTTTTTCAGCACAGGTGCTTTGGGCTTCTCTGGTTCTTTATTCTGATATTTGGACGTGAATGTAAGATGATAAAATTCAAAGTTACTTGCTACCTTGAGCACGTTGTTACTTTCCTGTATCCAGGAATAGCAGGCGCGAAACTATAAGCTGGCATAAAGCCTTGGCACAGCAGTAGGCTGTGGCCATGTTGTTGGCAGTCTTATTTATGAGGGAATTAAATATATATATAGGAATTCAATATCATTCAAACTAATTATTTAATAAATTAATAGAACCCATAATTAGAATCAAACCACGGTTGCGTTCCATGCATGGAGAAGGGTCTCTCCATGGGAGAGGTGGAGTGAAAACTGATGATAAGTACAATAAAGAAGAAAACGGGAATTAATTTTGCAATAATATTGTGATCCATCGTTGAAGACAGGACGACTTGAAACGTTGATGGATTCTCGTTGGTGTAGACTAATACGAGATTTGAACGTGAAAATCAGAGTCTTAAGGTCATCAATCACTTCGGTACAAGAGCTTTCACCGACCTGTTTTTTTCTTTCTTTCTTTCTTTTAACAATGAGTTCTTTGAATCTTTGACCCTTTTTTTTTTTATAAGCCATGGGATTTGCCGATAGCAACAACCGAAAAACCCAAGTGGAAGATCAAACAAGGAATAGGAAAGGTTCGTAAGAGCAAAACAGAAACAAAGAAGGAAAATAATAATGAAATAAATCCCATTAAAACAAGGATATAATCATTTGGATATAAGAAATATAGTTTTTTCTCTTTTTATTATCTATTATTCACAAGCAAAATTAAACGTAAAGCTAGTTAATGATATTTGATTTCAACTAAAAGTCCCATTAAAACAAGGTTTCAAATCCTAAATTTCCAACTACGATTCAGCCAATCTTTCACGTGCACTGATCAGTCCTTAATTAGTTAACTCCTGAATTTCACAAATTAGGCTGCTCATAATACAGTGTCAGAGTAAGTTTGACAGATGCTGCGCCTGTGATCTACGTTATGATAATCAAAATCAAGATTCTGTGCTTTGGACATTCCTCTAGTTCCAGTTCTAAGTGAAATCTCAACGAGAAAAGTTTGTCCTCCAGCTGCGTCCACCTTAACAGTACTTATCTCTGCTTCGTCTTTTTTCTCAACTTTCTTGCCTATGATGGGAGCCTTAGATCCTGGTTTTTATGGTCTCCTGATAGCCATCCCGTTATGGAGGAAACATCCAAAGCTGAATAAAATTTATGGCGAACGAGGAAAAGTAAATCCCAGCATGATTTCGATCTGTCAGAAGCTATACATATAAGCTGTAGAACACTTGCCTCCATGAAAGTAATTCCAAGCAGAACACAAACAAAAGAGGGAACAAAGTCAGTTGCAGTAGGAAAACAACTGCCTGTATGACAGGATACAAATATTGGTGTTTTTCAGGTTCATAAGATTTTACTTTTGACTGTGATTTCCTTCATTCTACTACGAGGGGGTCAGGCATTGGAAGCCGATATGACAGTAAAATTGGCATACTAAATCCAGGTAATAATAAGGGTTTTATTATTATATAAGGGTTATGATTCTATGTGACAGCGTACTAAATCCAGGTAATGGCAGCGTAAAACTACAGAGATAACCCCTGCCATTGACCCTTTTGACATTTTCATTCTGATCATAGTAGAGTAATTACCGTGTCATCTAATCACAGTAATTCACAAAAGACAGGAAATAAATAAATAAATGAACGACAAACAAAATAAGGTTCTTCATTATCTGATATACTATCGGAAGTGAGCCGGTGGTCAGCCTACACAATCAGGTACTAGGGAACGAGAGAGATTAAATAATAATAAATTCAATTAAAAACTAAATGCAGACAAATAGTTTTAACATAACATTTTAATTTAAAGCTCTGTAATGAAAAACATGTCGTATAATAATAACTTAACCTGTAGCTTTTTATTTAATTTTGTTACAATAAAAAGCTCTTCAAATATGTATAATAAAACCCCAATCAACGTAGTTTTTCCATGGTTACAATATGAGAGGAGGTCAGCTTTCAACCGCCTCCAATTTCTCCATGTAGTCCTTCGTTAACTTATACTTTATATATTAACTAGTGTACTTTATAGTTTATTGCTGAGTTGTTGCAGAATTGATTAATTGGAATAGAGAGCATGTATCCCATCAATATCATCCTGAGTGAGATCTCTTTTCTTCGTTCCAGCTTGTAGCGATGGATACATAATGGCTTCGGGATCATTACTATGACGAAGGCCAAGCAGATGTCCCATTTCATGAACAGAAACGGATTCCAGATCAATTTGATTCATTGTGGGGTTAGTGCTCCAGTTCTCGTCTGCATCGTAATGGAGACGGCCGTCTTGTGGAAAAAAACCATGAGCCAGTATTTTCCCAGGTCCGTCAAAAGAATACCGGTCCCCATGATCGCCGCTGTAGAACGCAATTACAATATCTGCTGATGCACCGTCAGTGGCCTCCGTGAAAGTGAATGAAGAAACCTCTGCCCATTTTTGAAAAGCATCTGCGCAAACCGACCTCAAGGTGTTCAAATCAAAAACCTGGACACCCCGGCCGAATGTGTAGGTCAGAGCATACTGTTAAAATATCAACACCAGACTTATTCAAATAAACTGACCAAGTCAGCAAAGTTGTCCTATTCTTTTGCAGTTCGTTAGTTTCAGTTCTTGTTTTGCTAATTATAGGAAGTTGTTAATATTCAGTGGCTAGAATAATGGAAGCAACTATTAGTTTCTATTTTTACGTAACTGATCTGCCTATATAATGCATATCAGTCCAGCTCAATAAATTATCTCATTCATTCTTATCTTCAAACGTGTGTGTCTCTGTTTATTATTGTTCAACATTTGGTATCAGAGCCAGGCCCCAGAGTTAGCCATGATGGATAAATCCTCGGAATGCCGAACAAAAGATGGTGGGCCCCCAATCACGATGTAATTCATGGATCAGCTCTATTGGATAGGTAGTGTGCTCCAGATGCTTCATGGACGTGTCCTGATCCCAACACGGTGAAGAGGAGTTGACCTAGAAAGAGCAAAAACTCTCAAGTGGTAGAGAGTGGACGGATGAATGATCGGTTTGAGGGGAGGCTCGGTGGTCCTTTGTTCGAGGGGAGGATTGTTGGGTATACGACCAAAGTCCCACATTGGCTAGAAATGGGGAGGATCATGGGTATATAAGGATGGACAAATATCTCCATTGGTATGAGGCCTTTTGGGTATAGCCCAAGAGCAAATCCATGAGGGCTTAGGCCCAAAGTGGACAATATCATACCAATGTGGAGATAGGTGGTGTCCATAGTCCTTACAAGTGATTGTTGGGTATACGACCAAAGTCCCACATTGGCTAGAAGTGGGGAGGATCATGGGTATATAAGGATGGACAAATATCTCCATTGGTATGAGGCCTTTTGGGTATAGCCCAAGAGCAAATCTATGAGGGCTTAGGCCCAAAGTGGACAATATCATACCAATGTGGAGATAGGTGGTGTCCATAGTCCTTACAAGTGGTATCAGAGCCAGGTTTAAGAGAGGTCTGTGTTTCTGTTTTTTTTTTTTGAGAGCTAAACACGTGAGGAAAAGAGAGAGTGAGATGGGTGATCTTCAAGTCATTGGAGGGATTAAAAAGCTCAACAATCAGAACTACAAAACTTGGTCAACATGCATGATGTCTTACATGCAGGGCCAAGATTTGTGGGAAGTTGTGAGTGGTTGTGAAATTATACAACCAGAGGTTGAAGATGCAAGCGGTACTCTACGAAAATGGAAGATAAAGGCAGGCAAAGCAATGTTTGCTTTGAAAACTACAATAGAAGAAGATGTGCTGGAACATATTCGAGATGCCAAAACTCCTCATGAAGCTTGGAATACATTTGCCAAGCTGTTCTCCAAGAAGAATGACACGAAACTTCAACTACTGGAGAGTGAACTGCTGTCAGTGGCTCAACGTGAGCTTCCTGTTGCCAAGTTCTTCCATAAAGTGAAGACTTTATGTAGAGAGATTTCTGAATTGGATACAGAAGCTCCAATTGGTGAAACCAGGATGAAAAGAATAATCATTCATGGTTTACGTCCAGAATTCAGAAGCTTTGTTGCTGCAGTACAAGGATGGCAAAACCAACCATCACTTGTTGAATTTGAGAATTTGCTTGCTGGACAAGAAGCCTTAGCTAAGCAAATGGGAGGAGCTTTAACCAAGGGTGAAGAGGAAGCACTCTACGTCAGCAAAGGCAACAGGAATTTTAAGCAATATGGAGATGGTGGAATGAAAAAATATAGTGACAAGATCAAAAGTCACCAAGGTGCAGGAGGCAACCGTGCAATGGGAGGCTGGAAAAATCAAGGTGCAGAAGGCAACCATTCAATGGGAGGCTGGAAAAATCAAAGCAACAACAAGAAATTTGAAGGAAAATGTTACAATTGCGGGAAGAGAGGTCATATGGCCAGAATCTGCAATTTGCAGAAAAAATATATGGAAAGTAACGTTGCTACCTCTAAAGTTGAAGATGAATGGGATGCAGAGGCACTACTTGTCACAGAGGAAGAAAATAATGAACTGGATTTTACTGCAACAACGATTCTGTGTGAGGTTGTTAATGCCAGAATTGAAGCAGATTGGGATATTCAGACAATATCTACAGCAGGAGAAGATGATGAACAAGCCTTCACAACAAATGTGTCTGATCAAATTGATTATGAAAGTGACTGGATTGTAGACTCCGGCTGCTCAAATCACATGACTTGAGATAAGGAGAAGCTGCAGAATTTGACAGAATACAAGGGAAACCGTGTGGTAATAACAGCCAACAATTCAAAATTACCAATAGCTCATGTTGGTAATACAATGGTTTCTAACCATCACAGTGACAATGAAGTGGCACTGCTGAAGGTTTACCACGTTCCAGGTATGAAGAAAAATCTCCTCTCGGTGTCACAGCTAACATCGGCTGGACATTATGTTTTATTTGGACCACAAGATGTGAGAGTTTATCACAATCTTGAGGTTACAGAGGAGCCACTAATGAAGGGTCTAAGGCGAGAATCAGTCTATGTAATGTCAGCAGAAACTGCATACATAGATAAGACCAGGAAGAATGAAACACCAGATTTATGGCACTCACGGCTGAGTCATGTCAGCTATTCCAAGCTGGCTGTGATGATGAAGAAATCAATGGTGGAAGGTCTTCCTCAACTTGAAGTAAAAACAGATGTTGTGTGTGAAGGATGTCAATATGGAAAGGCACATCAATTGCCGTATGAAGAGTCAAAATTCAAAGCCAAGAAACCATTAGAATTGGTTCATTCTGATGTGTTTGGCCCGGTGAAACAAGCATCCCTCAGTGGAATGAGGTACATGGTGACCTTTATTGATGATTTTTCACGGTATGTATGGGTATATTTTCAAAAGGAGAAATCTGAAACATTCTCAAAATTCAAAGAATTTAAGAGTGCAGCAGAAGCAGAAACTGGTGAACATATTCAGTCCCTACGCACGGATAATGGGGGAGAATATACGTCGGATGAATTCTTCAAGTTCTTACAGAATAATCGAATAAGTCATCAATTCACATGTGCCAACACCCCACAACAGAATGGCATCGCAGAAAGGAAGAACAGGCACCTTACAGAAATTTGCCGATGCATGCTCCACGCAAAAAATGTCCCTAGACGTTTCTGGGCAGAGGCCATGAAGACTGCTGCGTATGTGATCAACAGGCTTCCACAGCAACGGTTATGTTTTCTTTCACCTTTTGAAAAATTATGGAACATGAAACCTGTGGTCAGTTATTTTCGTGTTTTTGGGTGTGTGTGCTATGTGTTTATCTCTGATCATTTACGTAGCAAAATTGATAAGAAAGCTGTGAAGTGTATTTTTGTGGGTTATGACAGTCAAAGAAAAGGCTGGAAATGTTGTGATGCTTTGACTGGAAAGTGCTATACATCACGAAATGTGGTGTTTGATGAAGCTTCTTCATGGTGGGCAACAGAAAAAGAAACAAAACCAGTTCTTTCAGACTCCTTCCACCCTATCCAGTTTGAACTGGAATCGGGTGAGGGAGAAATTTCAGTTGAGGACAAAGGCCAAACAAGTGACGAAGAAGAGAACAGTAGACATCCTTGGCAAACAGGTGTGTATGATCGTCCAAGTGAAGAAGAAAGAGAGCATAGCAGATCAATTGAAACTCGACGGTCAACAAGAACTAGAAGGTCGAATCCTAAATATGCTAATGCTGCAATAATAGAAGAAATTGCAGCAGAACCTGAGACATTTGAAGATGCACAAATTCACGTGGAGTGGAAGAAGGCCATGGAAGAGGAATTTGCTGCATTGGAACAAAATCAGACATGGGTGCTTGTACCAAAGCCGACAGATGTGAAGCCTATTTCATGCAAATGGATTTATAAAATTAAACGTCGCACAGATGGAGCAATTGAAAGATACAAGGCACGTCTGGTTGCTCGCGGGTTTTCTTAGCAGTATGGACTAGACTACGACAAAACTTTCAGTCCTGTTGCAAAGATTACAACGGTGAGGGTTCTACTTGCACTTGCAGCTAACAAAAGCTGGAACCTGTGGCAAATGGATGTAAAGAACGCCTTCTTACATGGAGAACTAGATCGGGAAATTTACATGTCTCAACCAATGGGATTCGAGAATCAAGATCATCCAGAATATGTTTGCAAGCTACGAAAGGCATTATATGGCCTTAAACAAGCTCCAAGAGCCTGGTATGGAAAAATTGCTGAATTCCTAACATATAGCGGCTATTTAGTAACATGTACAGATTGTAGTGTGTTTGTCAAGTTCGTGAACACAAAAATAGCTATTGTGTTAGTGTATGTGGATGATTTAATTGTAACAGGAGATTATGAAGAAGAAATTCTCGTAACAAAAGAGAATTTGTCCATACGGTTCCAAATGAAAGAGCTTGGCCAGCTCAAGCATTTTCTTGGTCTAGAGGTTGATTATACTCATGAAGGGCTGGTTCTTCATCAGAAGAAATATTGCAGGGAGCTCTTGGCAAAGTTTGGAATGTCTAATTGTAAACCAGTTTCAACTCCGATGGAACTAAATGCAAAGGTCTGTTCTCTCGAAGGAAAGGATTTAGAAGATGCAACAATGTATCGGCAATTGGTAGGTAGCCTGATCTACTTGACCTTAAGCAGACCAGATATTTCCCACGCAGTTGGTGTGTTGAGTCGATACATGCAAAATCCAAAGAAGCCACATTTGGAAGCAGTTCGTCGAGTATTAAGATATGTGAAGGGGACACTCAATGAAGGCATTCTGTATAAGAAAAATGAAGATTGCAGACTTGTTGGATTTTGTGATGCTGATTATGCGGGTGATCATGATACTCGACGTTCAACTACTGGCTACGTTTTTATGCTTGGATGGGGAGCAGTTGCTTGGTGCAGCAAGAGACAACCAACGGTGTCTTTATCAACAACAGAAGCAGAATATCGAGCCACAGCAATGGCAGCACAAGAGAGTACTTGGCTCATACGGTTGCTAAAAGATTTACGACAGTCAACAAAAGCAGCAGTCACACTATACTGTGACAACCAATCAGCCATACGTTTGGCTGAAAATCCAGTCTTCCATGCAAGGACCAAGCACGTAGAAGTGCACTATCACTTTATCAGGGAGAAGGTCTTACAAGAAGAAATTGAGCTCAAGCATGTTAACACAAAGGATCAAATTGCAGATTTGTTTACAAAAAGCTTGAGCAGTAATAAATCTGAAGATTTCTGTCGACAGCTCGGGATGATTAAAAGAGAAGATGCTGATGTTGAGAGGGGATGTTAAAATATCAACACCAGACTTATTCAAATAAACTGACCAAGTCAGCAAAGTTGTCCTATTCTTTTGCAGTTCGTTAGTTTCAGTTCTTGTTTTGCTAATTATAGGAAGTTGTTAGTATTCAGTGGCTAGAATAATGGAAGCAACTATTAGTTTCTATTTTTACGTAACTGATCTGCCTATATAATGCATATCAGTCCAGCTCAATAAATTATCTCATTCATTCTTATCTTCAAACGTGTGTGTCTCTGTTTATTATTGTTCAACACATACTTGGAAGGTGGCCACTTGTCTGACCCGAAATCATAGTGAGCAACCATGTGGAACTTCTTGTGTTTTGATTCAGTACTATTCGGTTCTGTAGATGGAGGAGGGTTTATGATATCAGGCTCTCCACATCGTGGAATCATCATTTGCTGTGTGGTGCTCGAGTCAAGGTTACCAGTAACATTCAGACGAAAATATTTCTGGTATGTTTTGAGTGCAAGCTCCAAGTGGTCATCAAAATCACTGGAGGTGAGAGTGGCATCACTTGGGTAGTACCCAAACTTCTTGAGGTATTTTTTGAGATCAAGAAGCCCTTCCGCAGTTTGGCCCTTCTGAACTCCCTCTAGCTTTTGAAGGAAGTTGCGAAAAGATTGTTGATGCTCGGGTTTCAAAGTTCTAGCCCGACCTTCGAAGGTCTGGATTGAAAAGATAACGAGGATTGCTAATAAAAGATGGGAAAGTTTGGGAGCCATTTGGTATGTTGTTTCGGAGAAGGGCTTCAGAGGAGGGTTGTGGCTTTGAATTCTACAATCGGATGGCTATTTATAGACTAAATTATTGGCATTAGGGGGGGTATATAACATGTTGATTCTGTTACTTATTTTCACTATTATTTAGACTAAATTTTCACTTCAATTATTTAATTTATTTATTTTCTTTCATAGTAATCAATGAAATTACTATCTAAATATTTGAGTTTAGAACTTTCATTTACGTGGTCATCATTAGATAACAATTCAAACAACTTCTATTATTAGGTGACCAGTAGTAAAAGTTTAGAACTAAGGTATTTTCTTTCTCTATAATATTAGATTCGAGTCATATGGTTGCTAATATGATGGTAACTGAAGGCTTGCACGGTCGTTAATTTCAGGACATATAGGATTAGTCGAGATACGCGCAAATTGACCCATACATCCACGTTAATAAAAAATATAAAGTACATCTTTCTTGTGAGTCCTGTATATTTAAATTATTCAATGACTAATCCTAAATTGAATCAAAGTCTTGCATCATTTCAATAATTTTATTTATTTAAATAATGCTGAACATGATGTTTTTGTAATTAATTAATAAAATATGCATGTTTTGTAAACACAAATTGGAGAAGAGACATTGCATAAAACAAATCACAATCTATTTGAAGAATTTGACATTCTATCTTGATCTAAGAGATTTTGCTTTAATTGGTGTGAAACATTAAAATAAGATTGGTGCTTTATAAAGTTAAAAAAATACAATAAAATAATTAAAATTAAAATGACCTGAATTACTAGAACTCCTTTGTATTTATAATATGAATTTTGGAAAAATACATCCAGAATGAGCGAATAATAGATATAAAAATGAGTTCTATTACAAGAGCAAGTATAATATTTTTTATAAGAAAAACTGCTATAATTTGTGCAAAACATGAAAAGAAAATTGATGTTTTCAAAACAAAAACTTGACGATAGAATAAGATTAATTATAATCATGTAAAGCAACAGAAATATTCGACAACCTCAGGATATTCGAATTAGATTTACTTGTAAATAAATTATTTTTTTTGTTCTTAAAATAACATTCTTATCGGTCAACGTTAAATAATTTTATTTTAAATTATGGCAAATTTATTTATTTATTTATTATTTTATGCAGGCAAATATTATAGATGACAACCTCAGTATGTTTGAATTGGCCTAATGTAATGAAAAGAAAAGAAATTCTAAAATTCAAGTTTAAGGATATTTATAATAAATTACACTTCCCTAGGTCTCACTTGTACTTATCACGTCAACGTTAAATACTTTTATTCTAGTGTTTTTTATGAGGCGAATGTTCTAGATGACATCCCCGGTGTGTTTGAATAGGACCCACTGCAATGAAAAGAAAAATTCTTAAATTCAATTTCAAGGATATTTAAAATAAAATAGAGACTTCCATATGTCTGGCTTATACTTTTCATGTCAACTGTAAATTTATTTATTTATTTATTTTGTGGAGGCCAATGTTTCTTCAGTCTCTTGGGGCCAATTTGAAGCAAGGCTATCAATCTCTTTTGTTTTGATTAAAATGGTTGAAACGTTTTATATCTTTTTTATTTGATTAGTGATGATTTTAAAGTTAAAGCACAGTCGTATTAATTAAATATTTTTTTATTGCAGCTCAATAATTGCTCATGGATGGGTCTATTGTTTTCTATGTTTTGTTTTTATTTTTAACTTATAGTGTCTCTTTAATTAAAATTATATTTTATTTTAGATATTTTATGTGAATCTATATTCTGTTAGTTTTTTTCATATAAAAAGAAATATAAAAAATACTAAAAACTTTTAAAAAATAAACCCGCCTGTAATTAAAAACTTCAAATAATTTTTAGTTTTCAAGTAACTTTCTAATAACCATAAGAATTAATATGAGACAATATTTTTTTAGAAATACATTAAGATAATATATATATATAATTATTTTTTATATATGTTAAAAAAATAAAAATATATTAAAAAAATTAAATAAAAAACATTTCAAATTATAACAAAAAACAAGTTGAACGGCTCAAACAAAAACACCTTAAATTATGTTAATATTATATTACGTTGTTGAATTTACATTATACATTCCAATAACTTAAACGAGCGACTTTAATTAGAAGTTAGTGATAGGAACTATATTTATTTTTCTTACATTCCAATAACCAAGTGGCTTTTATCACACCAAGTTTCATCGTAATCCCGAAAGGAACTTGGCTGTCTTTTCCCACAACTTCTCTCGCTGTCAGAAAACAATTTCTTACGAAAAAGAGTGCCTTGTTATCGTGTCTTAATTCTATCATTGAAACTAAATTACCATAATAAATAGTTTTACTTTTATTTCCCGTCATTAAAACTAAATTTATTTTGTTTTTTAATACAATCTATATTTAATATAGAAATATATAGTAATAAAAATTAAAAATCAAAATTAAGAGTATAAATATATAAATACAAATAAAAACTATCATAAAAAACCAAAAAATTTAAAAATATCAAAACTAAACCAAAAAGTAAAAAAATAAAAATTACATATATTTAAAAGAGAAAAAAAAATCATGTTTTATTACAAGACAAAAGCTACACTATCCCACTAGATTAACAATCAAGGCCTTAATTACTCTTGAATTTTAATTATGTTTGTTAAATTAATATTTTAATTTTTTTCATATATATAATTAATTAACTATATATGAACAGTACAACCCCGAAATGATGCGCCGAAATGCTCCGAAACCAAAATATTTCGTACCAATAGAAAAAACAAAACGCAAACCGAAACGTAATTAAAAACCTTGGTTTGGAGTTTAGTAGAGATTGTTTTTAAAGTGTTTTTTTGTTTAAAATGCATTAAAATAATATTTTTTTATTTTCTAAAAATTATTTTTAACATCAATATATGAAAATGATCTAAAAACACTATTTTTTTTTAAATTTAAAGTATAAATAAAAATAAAACATTGTCATTTTTTTAAAAAATATTTTTAAAACGCAATGTCAAACAGTTTATTAATCAGATACCCATAAAAAATTAGAATTTCTCAAAGAAAATCTAGAAGTCTTTAGTTAGACCTTTTTTTTTTATTTAAAACATTAGCTATAGGTTTTTTTTTTGTTAATTATCTTCGATTATAGTCTTGCTTGCCTAAAATTTCATATTGTCAAACATAATTAGAACCCACCAAAGAAAGTAAATTAGAAAGCACTTTGCTCTTATATTTACGTGGGAAATGGTTTATCCTTTGATTGCGGGTGTTATAGTCTTGTTTTTATATCAAGTCTCTTTAATTATGAACTGAATTTTGGAGCTATTCCCATGGGTCTTATTTTTATTTAAAAAAACTCAATTTGATATATATATATATATTGAATACAAACTCTTTCTCATGTAAAATTTCCGAGGTGTCTAAAGTGTTGACCACGTATAATAATATCTAGATTTGAAAATTACGAAAATATGCATGATCAAAATGTAAAATTATCAAAATACCCTTACTCAAAATGTAAAATTAATATTTAGCCACAACATTATTCACTCAGCAAGTGTAGAACATGCTATGGTGGCTTGTCGACAAGCAAACTGGAAAAAATTCCAAGAAAAAAGCAAAGAGAAGGCTTAAAATTAAGAAGTTGTTTGGCACGACGTTTCACCCACTGCGCCGCAGCTTTTCAATTTTATTTTATTTTTTTTCATTTTAAATGAATATATTTTGGTGTTTTTATGTGCTGATGTTAAAAATAATTTTTAAAAAATAAAAAAATATCATTTGGATGTATTTCGGCACGAAAAGCATTTTGAAAAGCTACCGCAACCGCCCTCCCAAACAGGCTCTAAGTGTTTATTTTTAGTTCTCAAGTGAATCTTTATTTCTTATCTTAATATCACAATTAAAATAAACTCACACACTATACTATGCATGTTTATACTGGAATGATTTAATAGTTCAAGGAATTCATCAAGTTTAAAATGCCAAATTCTAGAGTCTAGATGAGCCACTCGACCAATTAATCACACCAAATGAACCAATCAACCGCTTGTTCATTAGGGATGAACACTTGAAAATTTGTAGAAAATGGTCTACCAATTGATTTGATCGATTTGAATTGGTTGACCACTTTAACTGTTAATGAGATTCCAATGATTAGTATCTTTTGGAAACATATAAATAGCTCTTTTCATTGCAAAAATAAAAGAGGATTTTGAGCATACATGTTGTAAAAGCTTTTTTAAGAGATAATTAATCCTATCATCCTATAAGATTTTTCTAAATTGAACCTTCATATTCAAACACTGGAGAATTTATTCTAACACTTGTCGCACCCCCTCGCGAGAGCGCGGCGTCGTGACGACCCTCCCCGTGAGCGGGGGATTCAATGTCGGGGGGATTCTTTATTTTCGTGAAAAAGGGAGTCGCCACCTAGTATTATGGTTACTAGGAAACCTAAACTGGTCTTTCAAAGATTCTGGGGTAAGGGACTGGTTGCGTAAAGGGAAGGTTTTAGCACCCCTAGTACGCCCTACCTAAGGTAAGCTGCTTGGCGTTTTGTTTGCCTATGATTTGTTGTATTATTAATTTTTGAAAATATATTGGTTAAATGATGATGATGCATTATCCTCGTCGAATATTTTGGATATTTATCCCTTTTGATTTTTTATCCAAACATCGACAATGAATAATAGCATATCATTCCCGCCGAATATTTTGGATATTAACCCCTTAGGATTTATTTATCCAAACACCAACAGTGAATAATAGCATATTATTCCAACAGAATATTTTGGATATTAACCCCTTTAGGATTTATTTATCCAAACACCGACAGTGAATAATAACATATCATTCCCGCCGAATATTTTGGATAATAACCCCTTAGGATTTATTTATCCAAATACCAACAGTGAATAATACGAATCACCAAAAAAGGTTTTTATATTTTTGGAATATTGGCCAATATCCTTTGGATTTTACAAACATGTTGTAAAATCCAAAAATGCAAGAAATGATTTTTCTTTGTGAAATTTATGCAAAAATACATTTTTTCCTTAAAATTCCAAGGTAATATTATTTTTTAAAACAAAAAGATTTTTTAAAATATGCTAGTGTATTGGCCGTATGCAAGAAAACAACACATTTTTTTCTAGATATTTTCCTAAAACATATATTTTTAACATTTTTTTATATATTTTTTTATTTACTGGCGGGCTGGACTACCAGCCCACCAGTTTGGGGTCTGGGCTACCAGCCCAGCCTGTCTCGGGCTGGGCTAGCATCCCAGCCTGTCTTGGGCTGGGCTGCCAGCCCGCACAGGAGCTGGGTTGGAGGCCCGGCTTCGCTGTATGGGCTTGCGGCCCAAACAGGCCGAAGCCCGTCTCTCTTTCAGGCCGGGCTTCTGGCCTAAACGGGGCAAAGCCCGTACCCTTTAATGGTCGAGCCGGACACCAAACCCGGATCGACCCGACCCGGCTTCACGCATTCAAAAGGAAGAAGATGCACAGTAAATTGTCAAATTTTGGAGTTCGATGAATGACTTACCTGTTAATATCGTTGTGTAGAGGACGTCGAAGTGGTTCTTCTGGTCGTGGTGGCGTCGGGAATAGTGGCCTGTGGTGGCCGGAAATGGGGTCGGAAGGCGACGGGCTGTGCTTGCTGGCGTCGGGGTTGCTCTATTTTCTTCGCCGGAGAAGGTGGCTGAGCTGCTGGGGTTGATGGATGAGATGAAGGTAATGCCTAGGTGGTGTTGAAGGCAGGATGTAGGTGGTCGACGGTGATGGTTGACAGGCCGAGAGGGAGAGAGTGACAGAGGCTCCTCTGTTTTTAGAGAGAGAAAGGCAGAGGAAAACGAGAGAAAATGCAGGGAAGAGCAGGAAGAAAATTAAATCAAATTTTTTATGTAAATGGCTCTGCAACTCTCTCTATTTCTCTGCGTTTTTTCTTGTATTTTTCACGTAAAATCTTTTCTGTCTTTTCCTCTCTCTCTTCTTCTCTCCTTTTTTTCTCACCGTGCAAGTTGCATTATAGCAAAGAAGACCCAATGTTCGGCCGCGATAACGTTTAAATGCTATGTTGAGGAAAGTATCGAACAGCTAAGCAAATTAATAGCATCAGAGGAGAATCAGGAAGAAGATTTTGATGGAGATAAATCAGGAAGAAAATCACGATTGATTAGGAAGAAGATTGATCTGTTTTGTTGTGATCAATGAGAATTAGGCGCGCCTGAAAATTCAATGCAATGCACGCCGGAACAGTGCATGCTTATTTAATGCAGATTTCAAATTTTTTTAAGAAGGTAAAAATATGATTTGGTCCTTTATAATTTCTTTAATTGCATCCAATTGGATTTAAACTTGTGATTTTATGCAATTATATCCCATCAAAAATTCAATCTCAACCTTAGCTTTGCGTGATCTTTTTATTCTGGTCCTTGGTTCCTGATTTTCACGATTTAAACCTTAATCGACCATTTAAACTCTCAATTTATTCAATTCGGCCCCCGATTTTGCATAATTGACTTAAAAAAAATCAAATTGGTCTCTGAAAATTTCAATTTCATTAATTGAACCCAAATTAAATTTAAGACCTTGATTTCTTATTAACGAAGCCCTTAGTAAAATTAATTTGACCAATTTAAAGTATAGTTAAATCCTTCAACTTGACCCTAAATTAATTCTCAAACATAATTACAATTTTAAATTAACCAACAATTAGATCAAATTGGCCCATAAAAAATATAATTATATCTTTCGACTTAGTTTTTACGCAGATTTATCTGATAATAAATTATTTTGACCTTGAATCTGTGATTTCCTTTATTTTCGGGTACAAAAGAGATACGATCGAGCTCTCGAAAACATCCAAAATTTCACCTCGATTTTCCTGCTGACACCAGACCCCTTTATTTTATTTTTTCGTTATTTTCGGGTAGTTTTGGGGAATGACCCAAAATTGGGTTACGACAACACTCACTATATTTAAACATGTTCATATATTTTAAGCTCTACTAAGTGAAAGATAAAGATTCTAGAGTTGAATTGTATCATCTATGCTTTGAAAGACTTTTGTTGTGAGAAAAATCATCCTTATTAAGCCTTTAAAAGTTAGGTATAAACTATTGGATATTGGTAAGGAAATTTTAGAAAGTGAAAATCTTAAAGAATTAGGATGTTGGACCATTTTTAGAGAATGGTGTAAGTTAATCCATGCTTAAAAAAAATTGTGTTAGCCTCTTAGCATGAATATTATAGACTAGCTTTAAGAAGGCATGAAATAAGGAATTACCCTCCAGCCATTTGTCTATATCTTTGAAAAACTAAGAAGATTGTCTTTCAAAAATAGTGTAAGTTAATCCATGGTTTTTTTTTATACTTTAAATTATTATATAATTACTAAGATAAACACTGTTACTATTACAGGATGTAAATGATGATAATCAAGAAGGACAGACGACTAGTCATTCGGCTTTCTCATTACCTACACCTGAGGACAGATAACACAAGTTTTTTTTGTATATTCTCTCCCACTCTGTTATTTTCTGTTTTGCAGCTTTTTCATTTCTCTTTCCAGTTTGTTACACAACATGGGATGTATGTATATAACACCCGTAATGTAAAAGAAAGGGTAAGAAAGAATCTCAAATATACAGAGACAAGGCCAATTAGCCAATCTCTTTTCACGAGTATATTGTTCTTCTTTTCCAAAGGTTTGATAAAACTTACAGTTACTATAACAATCTTAATAAAGAAAAAGTGTATAATATAAAACCTAATTAATTATATTATTTTAATTACAATCCGGCTAATTCATCATTTTAAAGACAAATCTTTCACTGATTCACCTCTTATATTTATACATAAAAAAAAATTACCTTCTCATTACTTATCCGATGTGGGATAATTGAAGAAGGAAACATCTTGGCTGAAGAGTTGGAGACTGGAGGCTGCCGCTGGAGTGTATTTAACTGGAGAAGAATTGAGAAACAATTGTATTTGTCCGATGTGGGACAATGAATTGTATTTAACTGGAGAAGAATTGTATTGTCCCACATCGGACAAATTGAATTTGTCCAGCATTCTGCTGGACAAATTATATATATATATATATATATATATATATTTTAATATATATATTAAAAAAATTATAAAAAATATATATTATAAAAAAATAAAATTGTTGTGTTGATTTTATAAAAAATAAAAATTATATATATATATATATATATAAAAATCAATAATATTAACTTTAAAATTTATACTTAAATTTTTTTATTTTTTACTTTAAATTAAAAAAATTTGATGTTTTTAAATCATTTTCATATCCTGATGTCGAAATAATTTGTTGGAGTTGGAGTTAGTACTGGTAATATCGATGTTGACTGTTGATACCAGTATTAGTACTGATAATCCTTTCAATAATAATACTTTTGATAAATTTATTAAAAATAACGAAGAAAATGACGGACATGAGACTTATTTAATTTATAGAGCATATCATCAAAATATTTATTTTAAATTTGTTAGTTTTTACCTAATGAAATTCTATGGACATAATTGTTTTGTAATGTATTTTTAAATTATTTTAAATTATATATGAACCTTAACTAATGAAGTTTTATAGCCATAATTATGTTGTATTGTATTCAGAAATATTTTACTTACGATTTTACGATTTTTCTACCTACACGATTTTAGCTGTGATTTTACGATTTTTGTATGGAAAAATTCAGGTACGATTTTACGATTTTACGATCCGAGTTTCCGAACCCCTTTCCGTGTCGTGCCAAAATCATGATTTTGACAACCATGGTGTGCATGTTCTCATGCCCATGTTAGTGTGTCATGTCTGGAATTTTGTAAAGATTTTTAATATATTATATTGATTTAATATTTTTTTCTTAGTTCGAAACCACTTAATTTTTTTAAGACATGATTTGTATTTAACTATTTTCCAGTTTAAATTACTGTAACGCCCTTTTCTTTTCTCTTGCATTTGGTTGTGTTTAGCCTTGTAAATAGGACATGGCATGATGACAAAGGACTTGAGATCTGCACAACAAGTCTCGAATTCGAGTCAAGTCGTGCATCTCTTGTAAGAATCTGGGACTGACGGAGTTTTACTCGCTTACTTGTATCCATAAAATATGTTATCCGGGGGATGGGGTTTCCTTGAATCCAAAAAAAAATTTGTGTTTAGCCTCTTAGCATGAATATTATAGACTAGCTTTAAGAAGGCATGAAATAAAGAATTACCCTCCAGCCAAATTTTCTATATCTTTGAAAAACTAAGAAGATTGTCTTTCAAAAATAGTGTAAGTTAATCCATGGTTTTTTTTTATACTTTAAATTATTATATAATTACTAAGATAAACACTGTTACTATAACAATCTTAATAAAGAAAAAGTGTATAATATAAAACCTAATTAATTATATTATTTTAATTTTTCAGGTATCACACTAAATGGGAAATGCATAACCATCACTTGACTGGCAATCCTATGAGAGTATCTTGATTTTTCCTTTCCAATGGGAAATGCATAACCATCACTTGACTGGCAATCCAGCTGCATTCGTCTCGTCCTCGCCACTCCAAGGAAAAAGTGTAGTCTTCATGCATGGGACCGTTTTCTCTTGTAACGACTGGAAAAATAGAAGACATTCCATCTCCATCTCCTTCTCCGATCTTTCCTTACATGAATCTTTTGAGCTGGCATGCAGTTTGGGACCCAATGATGTGAAGGTAAAACAATAATACATGGTCATCAGGAAGTCTATGGGATTTGTTTTCATATATTTTCTCGTCTCCTTGGTCGACTCATGAGACGAAGTCATGGCAACAGGAAGTCTATGCGATTTGGTTTCCAGACTTCATATATTCTCTCGTCTCCTTGGTCGACTCTTGAGATGCCGTCATGGCAACAGGAAGTCTGTGGGTTTTGGCCGTAAATGGCGCTGAGAAAGCCCTTCCATCAGCTTCATTATCGATCTTAGATCTTTTTATGACGTAGAGAGTGGTTTGCCCTATGATTCCGGGTCGCTAATTATATTTCCTATGACTCAAGAAACTTTTGTATCTATTCCCACTCCTTAAAGAATTTATTGTTATTGGCGAGAAAAGAAGATTTAAAATTCTTCAGTTTTTATATTTTCTCTTAAAGTGAAAGTTAAGGATATCTTTAAATAATAATAATAATTTGTTCTTTTGTACAATAATTTGTTTAACAATATTAGTGATGTTGTTGAGTATTTTAATACATGACAATTGATGAAATCTTTAGGAATAAAACACTAAAAGGCTGTGTGAATCATATGTTGCAAGTTCTTTGTATCTAGAAATTAAATCAATTAATAAAATAAAATCTACATGTTCATCAAACATTTACATAGTTTCAAAATACAAAAATCATGTTGTACGGTATGGGTGTGGTGTGTTTCTTGAGTAAAAGCTTATACTATTCAAAGTAAACTTTTTTTTAAGTGCAATTAATTTATGAAATTTAATTTCACTTGGAATCTCTATGAATATCTGTATATTATTAAAAAAACACGATGTTTATAATTCTTCCAACCTATGTTTTTTTTTTTTTTTGTATGCAACAATTTGTTTAACAATGTTAATGATATTGTTGAGTAAGATAGTAATTAACAATTGATCAAATCTTCAGGATTAAAACACAAAATGTTTTTTCTAAATTAAAAAATTAAATGCTATATGTACATTACATGATGTTAATCTCGTGGATATAAGATCTAGATACCCACAATAAAAAAAAAATACAAATCATGCTTGTAATTTAGTTTGACATAATAATAATTTATAATGACACTTTAAGTAACGAAACCCTTAACTAACATCTATAAAAAGACATGAACGAGTAGTTTAGAAGATATCACAAAGCTTGGTTAATTCTTTGACAAGTCAAAGTAGTTAAATGAAGAACCAAAATAAGAGAATTTTTCTCGTACACACAATTGATTATTTTGAAAACTAAGTGTGTGTATGTGTATATATATATATGTTGAAAACAAAAACCCTAATTACAAGCTAAAAAAATTTGTCTTCCATAGGTAAAGATATCCTAAACAAGGTTGGAAAAATAAAAAAAAATTCTTACTAATAATAATTGTCACGACGACGTATTTTTTCGTGCACGCCATCCCCGGAGAGGGAGATGACGAGCGGTGAAAGGAGTGTTTTTATAGCCGTAAAATCATGACTAAATATCTTAAGGTCATTAGGAAACCTATTGGTCTGCGAGAGTCTAGGTAAGGGGACTTGTTGTGCAAGGGAAGACAAATCACTCCCAGTGCACCCTACCTAAGGCAAGCTGTATTGTTGTTTGATTGTTTTTCTAAGTTTGATATTTTTATTCGTTGATCTTTCCTAAAACTCAAGGTAGGTATCTCTTCGTGAGAGATGATAGTGTATGAAAGTGTAATGTAATGGATACAATGAGTATGCATACATGGGGTAGTGATTGTGTATAAATAGCTGAGAATTGAACATGAATATTTGATGTTCAACAGAATAACAGAATGCAGGAAGTCAAATTTAAATTCTCTCCTCTTCTTCTTCTTCTCTCTCTCTCTCTCTCTCAAATTGATGCAAAATTTCTCATACTTCTACTTCCATAATCTGTCAAATTGATGCAAAATTCATACAAATTGCAACTGCAAAATTTGTTGTTTCTTGAACAACTATTGTATAAACACTAAATTGCCTAAAGTGTTTGATAAAAACTCCTCTATGATTTTGATCATCAAACAACAATGGTTAAAAATTATTTTTAATTCTTGTATCGCAACTTCAAATTCTTCAATCTCCAATTGCAGGTCTGATTTCAACAATCTCCACATCTGTGAATGTGAAATTGGATAATTCAAATTACTTGAATTGACATTTTCAAATGCAATTGTTACTAGAGAGTAATGGAATCATTGACTTTGTTGATGTTTCTCATCTTTGTCCTCTCTCTAATTCAATAGATGATTGTGGTACAAACATCTCTAACTCACCTTCTACTGTGAAATGTGAGAATGTGTTGACATGGAAGATGCATGATAGAGTAATCATGCAACTCATCACTTCTACATTATCCCCAATAGCTATGTCATGTGCAATCGGTAGCATCAGCTCATGAGATCTCTGGAATCAGTTGAAGGAACAGCTCTCCACTGTATCCAAAACAAGCATTTTTCAAATGAAGTCCAACTTGCAGAACATTAAGAAATGAGCTGATTCAGTAAGTCAATATCTTCTTAAGATAAAAGAAGCTAAAGATTACTTGAGTGCTGGTGGAGTATATTTTGCAAATGAAGACATTGTGATCTTTGCATTGAATGAACTTCCTCCTGAATACAACACATTCAAATGTGTGGTCAGAGGAAGAGAAAGTGTCAATACATTAAAGGATTTTAGATCGCAGTTATTGGCTGAAGAAAGAATTGTGGAAAATTTGATTACTGACACTCCTGCATATTTTATTGCTATGCATAATGTCTCAAAATCCACCGTATGTGCACCACCATGGAGTTTTCAACAGGCTCGTGGAATACTAGGTTGCTATTCATATGGAAATGGTGGTTATAAATCATTTCACGTAAGCAAGAGAAGGGGAAGATTTAATTCACAAAAGAGGAATTTCCATCAGAAAAATCAATTTCATGCCAGGATGATATGCCAACCATGAATTCTAGTGTTCTTGGTTCTTAACAGTCTTCTTCATCAACATCCAGTAATTTCATCTATTAGTTGTGCAATCTTGAAAGCCATATGACTCCATTATGTGGTTTCAATCGAAGTGAGAAGCTCAAGTGTCATATATGTGGAAGGATAAATAATAACACATTGTATTGTTTTTACAATGACAATGGTCCAAACTTCATCGACCATGCTAGTTATCCTTCAGCTAATATCTTCTCTAATATCAATCTCGGTCTACTTGGCATCATCGATTAGGTCATCCAACAAATAAAATTGCTACGTTGATGTTAGACAAAGCAAATATTAAATGTTCAATTGATTCAAATGCTTTCGTATGCCATAGTTGACATCAGGGTAAGTTTTCAAAACTTCCCATTCAATCTACTGTTGATAAATCTATAACTCCATATCACACTATACATAGTGATCTTTGGGGCCCTTCTTCATGTGTTTCAATTGATGGATATAGATACTATGTAACTTTTATTAATGAGTTTTCACGTTATTGGTGGCTGTTTCCACTTGTCAATAAAACTGATCTTTGTTCTGTCTTTGTAAAATTCTATCACTATGTTCAAATACAATTTTCTTCTTCTATTAAAATTTTGCAAAGTGATGGGGGAGGTGAGTATGTCTGTAAACAAATTCAATCCTTCTTCATTTGAAAAGGCATTATCCATAAAAAATCTTGCCCCTAAACTCCTGAACAGAATGGTCTTGCTGAATGCAAGCATCGTCATTTAATTGAAACAACCACTACATTACTACAACATGCCAAATTGCCAGTTTCATTTGTACTTATGCAATTCATACATCCTTATCTTATCAACATAATGCGTTCATTAATTCTACAGAATAAATCTCCTTATGAGATTTGTTCAAAATTATTCCAGTTGTGTCCCATTTATGCATCTTTGGTTGTACCTGTTTTCCATTGTTACGACCCTATCGTGTTCATAAGCTACAACCTAAAACTACTATGTGTGTATTTTTGGGATATGCCTCTCAATACAAAGGCTATTTGTGTTATAATGTTGTTGGTAAATGAACATACATATCTAGACATGTCATCTTTAATGAGCATGTTTTTCCCTATGTTGATTTAACTACTAGTGTTACGGGCATTAAAATTTCTCCTCCCCACTCCTCCCATGTGCCTTTACCTGTTGTTAACAACGAAAATGTTGTTGTGTTTCCATCTGTTGTCTCTCATACATCTGTTAATCCACCGTCTTTATCCTCATTAAAGTCAATTACTGCTCCTCTTTGCCTTTATCATCCATTCATGTGGCCCCTGCGTCCAATTCTAGAAATCAATAAGAGGGAGATCAATCCTCAATTGATTCGTTCAGACCTAAGTGCATTTCAATGATTCTTCATATTCTAGATATGAACTTGCATCCTATGCAAACAAGAAGTAAGAGTGGAGTTATCAAGAACTTGTATTCTACTGCTTTTTCTATGGCTGACTTGACTTTAATTGAGCCAACCAGTTACAAAATTGCATTAACAGTCCCAGTTTGGTTAAAGGCCATGAATGATGAAATTTCTTCTCTCCAGTCTCAGCAAACCTGGAGCTTAATGCCTCTACCTTCTGATAAAAATCTAGTTGGCTGTAAATGGATTTTTAAGATAAAAAGACATGTTGATGGGTCTATTGCAAGGTATATGGCTCGATTGGTTGCTCAAGGGTTTAGTCAAGAACTAGGTTTGGATTACAGTGACACCTTCACCGTATGGTTAAGCCAACCACGAGGATGTTTTTATGGCTCAACCTCTTGGTTTTGTTGATCAATTAATCCTTAATTTGTCTACAAACTGCATAAATCTCTCTACATCCTGAAACAGGCTCCCCTTGCGTGGAATGATAGGTTCACTTCATTCTTGCCCACCTTGGGATTTCATCACACGTATTCAGATTCTTCTCACTTTGTTAAAAATCTATATGCTAGTATATGTTGATGACATTATAATCACGGAAAGTGATTTCAATGTCATTAATCAAGTTATTACATCTCTCACAAACAAATTTGAGATAACAGATATGGGGGACCTTCATTACTTTTTGGGCATTCAAATCTCTCATACACCTGCTAGGTTATTTCTCTCTCAATCCAACTACATACAAGACCTCCTTTTTAAGACTGATATGCTTGCTGCTAAATCGTGTGCTACACCATGTCTTCCCTATCAACGACTACTACAGGATAATAGAGAGTCCTTTGATAATCCATCCTTGTATCGCAACATTGTAGGAGCTCTACAATATCTCACGTTTACTAGGCCTGACATTGCATTTTCTGTTCATCAAGTGTGTCAATTTATGCAACATCCTATGGTATATCATTTTGTGGCTGTCAAACGAATTCTTAGGTACCTCAAGGGAACTTTTCATGTTGGGATTACTTATCAAAAAGGGTCCTTAGACCTCACAGCATTCAGTGATGCTGATTGGGCTGACGATCCTAATGAGCGACAATCAACAACAAGTTTGATTATGTTTCTGGGTTCCAATCCCATTTCTTGGTCATCTAAGAAACAACGAACGGTGTCTAGATATTCTATTGAACCTGAGTATAGGGCCTTGTCTACTACATCTGTTGAGCTTGATTGGATTAAGCAGTTGCTGGAATATTTGTGTTCCAATCCATCAGCCACCAGTTCTCTTCTGTGACAATTTATCTGCCATCGCCTTGTCTTTCAATCCTGTGCAACATCAACGCACCAAGCACATTGAAATTGATGTGCATTTTTTTCATGAAAGGGTGACCACCAATCAACTTATTGTTCATTTTGTTTCATCTCAGGAGCAGTTTGCTGATATTCTTACAAAAGGATTGAGCTCTTCCTTATTTCTTACTCACTGTCGCAATCTCATGCTGGGTTCTTTTAAGCCTGAGATTGAGGGGGGATGATATTGTATGAAAGTGTAATGTAATGCATACAATGAGTATGCATACATGGGATAATGATTGTGTATAAATAGCTAAGAATTGAACATGAATATTTGATGTTCAACAGAATAACAGAAGGCAAGAATTCAATTTTAAATTGTCTTCTTCTTCTCTCTCTCTCAACAGAATCGTCTCTTCTCTCTCTCTAATTTCTGCATTTCTACAAGAGAGTCTCTACTTCATTCGTAGTTGAAAACCTAACCAAAAAAATTTATATTGCATTTTGAAAACCTTGTTTTTAACTATCTACGAGTGTACTTTACAATATAATTTTACAACGCGATAGCTAAAACAAAATAGTTGTTAAATTATTTTGATATTTTGGTCAAATTCCATTGGATAATCATAAACCGGTTACGAAATCTAATTGTCATTTCAAAACATGACAAAGATGTTATATTTTTTTTATGAAAAATATGCTTAGGAAAATTTTAGAATTCGGTCGTATGCCCGAAAAAAAACACATTTTTTTTCTTGAAAATGCAATTTTTATATATATATTTTAACAAATTCAAACTGGACCGGCCAATGAAATGGTTCGGCCAGCCATGTTGGGCCATTTCAACCCAACAACCCCTCGGGTTGGGCTGGACATTTTGTCCAGGCCTTACCTGTTTTTCGTCCATGTGAACTGTAGGACGTGAATTAATTCACTCCTTACTATTCACTGTGCAAGTGAATAGTAAATGATGGAGGAGAAAGAGGGAGTTACCGGTTGATATTGTCGGGTAGAGGAAGAAAAGGTGGTTCTATTAGTGGTGGCAGCGTCAAAAATGGTGGTTTATGGTGATCGGGAGGAGCGCCAGTAGTTGTTGGTGGTTTGTGCAGAAAGAAATGTTTTGCGTCGCTGGAGGGGTTATTGTGCGTCGTCGGAGATGGCTGCTGCTGTTGGAGGTTACAGTGAAATTTCTGGCATGGGGAGAAGCTGCTTGTGCCGAGCGACCAGCAGGTGCTCGCCGTACAGGGGTGCTGCTGGAGGAGAGAGAGAGACAACTGTCACTGGTTTTGATAGAGAGAGAGAACTATCGGTTGTGAGGGAGAGAGAGAGAGTTGTCACAGGACTGTAGAAGAGAGAGAGTTGCCTGTGTAATCCTGTTGGCGTCGAGGTAGACGACAAGTGCTGGTGGCTATGAGTATTTTTTGCAATTTTTCACATTGTGTTCGTCTTCTTCACTGCTCTGTTTTCCCGTCTATCTATTTTGATATTTTTCTCCTATGTTGTGTTAGTGTTTTTCTAATCTCTAGTTGGTGCTTATCTCTCAGTTACGATCGCTTTTCTTCCATGTGCCATATTATTTCATGCTCTCTGTCACTCTTAAAATTTCCCCCCTCTGTGTTGTATTAATTGTTCCCCCCCCCCCCCTCGTTCATGTGCGCATGGTAGTTATAGGCGAAGGAGGCAACCCTTCTGCTTCCCATTACGTGCAGCGATGGGTTGCCTGCCTCGTGACTTGTAGTAGCATGCCTCCACTATTCCGGTGATTGAACAGTGCAGTCATGTTCATAGATTTTGGAGGATTTGAGAGAAGGTGAAAATCTGAATTTGGTCCTTCAATTGGTAATTGTTCTAATTGCACCCTAATTTGATTTAAACTTTTTATTTTGTGCAATTGTATTGTGTCCCGTTAGAATTTTAACAGAAACCTTAGCTTTGCACGCCTTTTTTAGTTTGGTCTTTGGTTTCAGATTTATGCGATTTAACCCTCAATTTGACCCCTGACTTCGCACAATTGCCTTGAAAAAAATTAATTCAATCTCTGAAAATTGTAATCTTCTCAATTGAACTCGAATTAAGCTCAAGAACATGATTTTTCATTGATTAAGCCCTTAATAAAATTAATTTGACTAATTTAAAGTACAATTAAGTCCTTGCACTTAATTAAATCCTTTAATTTGACCATAAATTAATTTCTAAACATAACGATACTCTAAATTGGCCCATGATTAAATCAAATTAGCCTATAAAAAATATAATTATGCTTTTTGGCTTATTTTTAAGCATTATTGTCCAGTAATAAATTATTTTAGCCTTCAATGTACATTTTCCTTCTTTTTTGAGCACAAAAGAGGTATGATCGGGCTCTTGAAAACGTCTAAATTTTTCACCTTAATTTTTCTACCAACGTCATCCCCTTTTATTTTATTTTTGTTTTATTTTGGGAAATAATCCAGAAATGAATTATGACAATAATAAAAATAAATAATCCTAAATCACCAAAAAAATTAATTCAAATCCTGGATCGTAGCTTTTAGACCTTATAGCAAGGCCTTTACAATGTTTAGGTGGTCTAAAGTGTTAATTTTGTATTAAACAAGGCCTTTTGGATCTTTTAGCAATATTATAGCCTAAATCAATAGTCAAATAAAACACGACATTTATTAGCATAAAACTATGCATTAAGAAAAATAAGTCTCTAGCTACCGAAATAAATTAACCCATGAAGTAGATGGATCAGACCCCTCTTCTACTTAAATTAAATTAAATAAGGTCTAATAGCCTCCTTCAAATTCACCTTAGTTAAAATACTCTAAATAAATCCAATGAATGTATCTTTGATTTGATTTCCCTTTTAATCTTGAAATTGACCTATTTAAAAATTTTATGGATCCTTCATTGTAGTTTGGATCGCATCATTACACATTTTCATTATTTTAAAATATGAAAGTCATGAATATCTTTGTCTGTATTGTAATGTAATATCAATCGGTCATCGGTTTCTTGACCAACACAGCGACGACGTTTTTTCGCGCTTCGCGCCCCGCCATCCCTCTCTGGAGAGACAACGGCGCACGGTGAAAATGGGGTACTTTATAATGGTAAAATTTACGACTATAATTATAGGAGTCGCCACCTAGTATTAAGGTTACTAGGAACCTATTGGTCTGCGAGAGTCTAGGTAAGGGGACTTGTTGTGCAAGGAGAAGACGCATCACCCCCAGTGCACCCTACCTAAAGTAAGCTGCATTGTTGTTTGATTGTTTTTCTAAGTTAAGAATTTTGCACTGTATTTTCAAAAAACCATTTTTTTGTCTGCGAGTGTACTTTACATTGTACTTTTACAGCACAATTACAAACCCTTTTTTTTATCTACGGATGTACTTTACAGTAATTTTACACCGTAGTAAAAATCTCTTTTATCTACGGATGTATTATACAATGTAATTTTACACAGTAGTAAAAATCTCTTTTATCTACGGATGTATTATACAATGTAATTTTACACCGTAGTAAAATCTTTTTTATCTGCGGGTGTACTTTACAATGTAAATTCACATCGTAGTTAAAAACTCTCTTTTTTATCCATGGATGTACTTTATAATGTAAATTTACACCCTAATAGATAAAACAAAAATATTTAAAATTATTTTTGATATTTTGGCCAAATTCCAACGGATAATCATAAACTGGTTACAATATCCAATTTTTGTTTAAAATATGAGAAGGATGCACCATATTTTTTATGAAAAATATGCTTGAAAAATCTTGGAATTCGGCCGTATGCACGGCCCACCAAAGTGCCGGCCCGGCCTGCATGAACAGTGGGACGTAAATTACGTCCCACCGCATGCAACCGGCGAGAGGAAGAAGATGGTTGAACAGTAATTTTATGAATGTAATGAAAGGTGTACCTGTTATTACTGTTGGGTAGAGGATATCGAGGGGGTTATCCCAGTGGTGGTGGCGTCGTCAACGGTGGCCGGAGGAAGCCTCCAAAGTCGCGGTGTACACGTTGCAGTTGCAGAAACCGTCGCCTAGGGCCTCGCCTGAAGGTGTGTTTATGTTTCTGGTGTAGAGGAGAAGTAACTGGTGATGATGAGGTGGTTTTGGGGTGGTCGAACGACTGCCAACGGTGGAGAGAGAGACGGGAGTCTGCGTTTCTAGAGAGAGAGAGATTGCAGGCCGAGAGAAAGAGAGAGGGAGCTGGTTGTTGAAGACGAAGATGGGATTTTTTAGCGTTCTTTTTGCTTGCTTTTGATGCTAAAAATCTGTGTAAACCTCTTCAAACTTCTTTTTTTTCGTTTTTCTTCCCTCTGTTGGTCTGTTTTCTCCGTTTTTCTCCCTCTTTTTTCTCCTCTTCTGCTCGTGCATGCCGTCTGTATTTAAAGGCGAGAGGCAACCCTTCGGTTGCCCATTGCGTGCACCGATGGGTTGCCTCTTCACCTGAAAGTGAAGGGACAGAAGCAGAGGCGTGTCTGCACTGTTCAGGTGACTGAACAGTGCAGTCACGCGTGATGATTTTGGGGGAGAGTGTAAACTGCAATTTGGTCCCTCAAGTTTTAACTGGTTCAATCGCACCCCTAATTGTTTTTAAACTTTTAATTTTGCGCGATTGTGTCCCCGTGAAAAATTCAAATTTTAGCCTTAAATTTGCGTGCCTTTTTATTTTGGTCCTTGACTTCCAATTTATACTATTTGACTCTCAATTGACCATTAAACTCTCAATTGTTTTCAATTGGACCCTTGATTTCGCACAATTGGCTTGGAAAAATTCAATCCAGTCTCCAAAAATTCTCAACTTCTCAATTGATCCCGAATTAAGCTCCCTAACTTTATTTTTCACTGATTAAGCCCTTAATAAAATTAGTTTGACCAACTTAAAGTATAATTAAGTCCTTGCACTTAATTAAATCTTTTAATTGGACCCCAAATTAATTCCTGAACACAATTATATTTTTAAATTGGTTGACGATTAAATCAAATTGGCCCATAAATATATAATTACATCTCTCGACTTAATTTTTACACAGATTTATCCGATGATAAATTATTTTTGCCTTGAATCTGTATTTTCCTCTATTTTTAGGGACAAAAGAGATATGATCGGACTCGCGGAAACAACCAAAATTTCCACATTGATTCTTCTACTCTTGCTGGCCCTTTTTATTTTATTTTTGTTATTTTTTGGTATATTTTGGGGAGTCACCCAAAAATTGGGTGATGACAGTTGCCCCCCTCTTTACAATGCTTACGATTAAAGTTTTGTAAAAGATTTTAGATAGTAAGCGTTGTAAAGAACAAGAAAAATGGATTTATCAGACCAAGAAATGGTTGATCCATCCAGAAATGAGAATGAGGACTATAAAGCGTACTCAGAAAGAGATGATAAGATAGGGCTAGAAAGTGCACTACCTAGGAATTGGGGTCGAAGGAGGACATCCAAAAAGGATGGAAGATGGTGATGTTTGTGAATGACACATGAAAATGGTCTCATTGTAATGGGTGACCTACCCAAGTGAGAATGGTGAAGATGGTAAAAACAAAGAGATGGTCTTGTTGTGATGGGCGACCTGCCCAGATGGAAGCAAAAAGTGGTGACGAAGATTTCATGGGATGGAATATAGGTCTAGAAAGCTCGCTATCTAGGATCTATGGTCGAGAGTTGGAAAACTCACTCAAACAAGGGGAATAAGGATGGAAAATGCAATATTCTAATTGATGGTCGAGGTTGGAAAACACACTCGACAAGGAGGATAAGGATGGAAAACACACTATCTTAATTGGTGGTTTGAAAACACACACGAGGAAGAAAACTAGGGTTGGAAAATGCGCTATTTTAGCTTATGGTTAAGGGTTGGAAAACGCCCTTAAACAAGAAGGATATGGATGGAAAACGCACTATCTTAATTGGTGGTTTGAAAACACATACGAGAAGGAAGAAAAATAGGGTTGGAAAACACGCTATTTTAGCTTATGGTTAAGGGTTGGAAAACGCACTTAAACAAGGAGGATAGGGATGGAAAACGCACTATCTTAATTGGTGGTTTGAGGGTTGGAAAACTCACTCAAATGACAGGAAAGGAATGGCTAAGAAGCGCAAGATCCTAATTGATGGTTGAGGGTTGGAAAACTCACTCAAGAATGGAAGAGATAGGGTTGGAAAGCGCACTATCTTAATTGATGGCTAGAGAGCTCACCCAAATTCTGGAAAGAGATAGGGCCAAAAAGCATATTATCTGAGTTGGTTGATGGCTAGAAAGCTCACTCAAATAAGGAAAAGGATAGGATTGAAAAACACCCTATTTGTTCTGATGAAAGGCTCGCAAGCGCTCTTAGAGAAATGAAAGTGGTGAGGGCTCGAAGGCGCACACAAAATGATGAGTAGAGGTTTGTAAATTACAATTCCTCCAAAACAATTCCTCCAAAACAATTCCTAGATTCTTAATGGGGATGCAATGCATGATGATACCCAAAATCAAGAAAAAGATAAAGCTGAAAAGCATGCTCAAGGAAGTGAAAGAGGTGAGAGCTTGAAAGTGTGCACACAAAATGAATGAAGGTTCGTAAATTACGATCCCTCCAAAATAATTCCTAGATTTTCAATGGGGATGCAATGCATGATGATGCATGTATACTTACCTGAGAGATATAGGTCCCCTTTCTTCTTCCTGGCCTTCCTTTCCTAGGGTTTGGATCTTTGGCTTTGACGGCTTCTCACTTCTGCGTACTCAAGCCACAACTTGTGATTTTTGCCACCGGAGATGATAGATTTTCCATATCAACATGCCCCCTGAGTTTGATCCGGATTCTTTGAAAAGGAATGATGGGGTCAGCTTTAATTATATTTGTAGATTGGCCCCTAGCCTAGTCATGCCCCACAAGTATTTTAGGCTTCAAGTGTTTGCAGGAAATGGTTGGTTATTTGCAAAGATTGTGTTTTCATGTGAGATTTTTGGAATTTTGAAATCATTCCAAGCACAAAAACCATTTTGATTGCCTCAGTCGGGCCATGTCACATCAGTGTTTTAGGCTACCAGTGTTTGCAGGAAAGGGATGGCTATTTGTAAAAAAAAATTCATGTAAAACTTTTGGAATTTCAAAGTCATTCCAAGCACAAAAACCATTTTGATGTTTGTTTAACAAACTCGTTCTCGAAAGAATTCAAGTGATCTCATTGTCAGGTTTTATGTTGACTTTGACAAGAATGCGAAATGATATTTGCAAGTCTCGTATGTCAGGAAGGTTACGATCAGGTCATGGGAAACATTTGTAAGGATTGTTTCAAATGGAAAAGCATTGCTTATCAATCCAGATAACTCGTATTTGATCAGAAAGGGCTTTATTAGGCTTGTAATGTAGGCTTAGGTTACTGGCTACGAAAAAAAGATATTTGTAGGCTCCAAAAGTGTTTAAGGGTTTTTTAGACTAAGGATCACTTAGTGCTTACTCTTAGAACTTCATTTAGTCCTCATGATTGATTTTCATAGTGACCTAGCATGCCCCCCAGTGTTTGTTTGGGCTTTCATCTTGACATGCCCCCCAGTATTTGTTTGGGCTTTTTCATTGGTTTTTGGCATTAACATTCTGCTAACTTGACATGCCCCCCAAGTATTTTGTTTGTGATTTTATCGCGACATGCCCCCCAGTATTTTATCTGGGCTTTCTATGTTGGGTTTTTAGTACTACCAAAGTACTACCAAAATGTTGAATTAATTTGCTATAGTGTACTAAAACCCTTTTTATGTTTATGCCCCCCAACTTTGTTCGGGCATCACTCGTCATTGAGGAATGTTTTGTAGATTTTTTTTTTTGCACTTGCCCCCCAGTGTAGGGTGTGATCCTTGTCGGGGTTAATTATCAAGAAAAGATTATTAGGCTCAAATAAGGACTACAAGGGATATTTGAGACTTTGTGATGGCATATCAAAGATGGCCTTTCCTCATTTCAAAAACATGCAATCTGAATCAATAAGCTTTGCTTTTCCATGCGAAACAAGTTTTTGATTTTTTGGATTATTTGTTTGGCTAAGAGATTAGCTTTATTATGTGGGTTTTGGTGGTATGAGATCACCTTTCAATGAAATCCTTTGAATTCCCAGAACACATTTGTTAAACAAAAATCAAATTGACATTTCTTTTCGTACTAGAATTTGATGAGATCATGTATAATTTGGATGAAAGGGATATAAGGTGTGCTTGTGTTATTTAAACAATAAGCAAGAACACATCGTAAACACAAGCAAATACATGATCACTGAAGGGAAATGTTTGCTTAACAAAAAGAGTCTTGTGGCATTACAAGCAAAATTGTCAACAAGTTAAAATATGAGCATAATGTGCGGGCATGACCGAAACAAAAGGAAACCATGGAAGCAGACTTCATCTTCTAATACCGGCACACCCTGTTTTTCAAAAGCTTTGTCGATGTCACCTTAACTGTGCGAACACTTGGTACCCCATTTATGTGAAGCTTACTTGGGTGTCGGACCTAGATTTCCTTCGGATGTTATCCACCCCGCTTTAATCAATTGCATGAGCATCCTTTTAAAAGCACCACAAGTGTGAATGCGATGCCCTACAGCACCGGCATGGTATTCGCAGCTTAAATCAGGTTTGTACCAATTAGGATAAGGTGGCTACAAAGGTGCATAAGGTTCAGGAGCTATTTTCCCAGTGCTTACCAAGTTTTGATACATCTCATTTAGAGGCAATGGTAATGGAGGTAGCTGATCTTGGGTTTTCTGGTAATTTCTTTTCGGGAAATTTTTAGGTGGATCTTTGGCTTGAAAATTAATGTTGGCAATTTGAGATAAAGGGTTATGGTAGTTTTGGAATTGGTCGTTCCTAACCTTATAGCCGTCTTCGAAATGCTCGGTATCTCTTCTCTTGCCTTCAAAACCCTTTTTCTCCACAGGTGCAGAAATTCTACCACTTCTAATTTCCTGTTCTATTTGCTCTGCCACGGCTACAACATCCATGAATTGCTGTGCTGAATTGCCCATCACATGTTCGTAATAGGGCGCTCTTAGCGTGTTGGCGAATAATGTCACCATCTCTTTATCTAGAAGCGGGGGATGTACTTGTGCAGCAAGATCTCTCCATCTCTGAGCATATTCCCTTATGTTTTCTTTGTCTTTCTTCTCCAGACTGGACAAACTTGTTCTATCGGGAGCGATGTCCATGTTGTACTTGTATTGCTTAATGAAAGCATCTACCAGATTTTTCCAACTATGGATCTTGGTGTTCTCTAGTCTCATGTACCAATTCATAGCTGCCCCATTCAAACTATCTTGGAAAAAATGCATCAGTAATTTTTCATCATGCACTACTTCTGCCATTTTGTTACAGTATGATTTTAGGTGAGTGACAGGGCATTGTGTCCCGGTGTATTTGATAAATTCAGGGACACGAAACTTCTTTGGTATTACAACGTTTGGGACTAGACACATTTCTGCAGCTTGTACCGGGTCATATAAGTTTACCCCTTCAATGACCCTTATCCTGGCTTCCAGCGTCGCCATCTTATCTTGGTCAATACCCTCTGGTACTTCTATAACTTTTGGGGTTGGCGCAGGTATCGGCACTGCTGATTGTATGAAAGCTGGGTTCTGTTGCGGATCCTGAACCCTTTCTCCAATCACCTCTTCATGGTGGTTAATTCCTTGTGTTTGAGCAGCCGCTACAGGTCTAGTTGAAGGACCCTCGCCAGAGGTGTTTCTTAGTGCTTGCTCGAGTAAGCTGGTAAGACTAGCCACGCTAGCTTTTAGAGAATCTAGTTCTTCTTGAAAATGAGCATCAAGGTGTGCACGCTCTTTGTCTTCCATATTTCTTTGCTGGAGTCTAGTGGTAGGAGCTCTTCGGGGACCTATATTTCAATCTGCTGATGATATGTTATGCAGGATGATGGATACATGTGGATTCAAATGTATGTATATACATATCGGGTGAATTATCAGAAGGTTCATACCCAAAGACAAGCTCTAAGTCATTACATGAAGGGTAAGCTTTCTATCTGGTCTCAAAAGGTCTATGAACTGCCCAGTGACTACCTTACATGAAGGTGGTGTAGGGGTTTACAAGAAATGGTTGGGGCACAGTATGACCACCATTATCAAGTAAACACTTAGTTCATAGTTGGATGTTTCACGAATCTGAATCCCGACTGAAAGTCATGGGACAGACCGCTAATCCCCACCTAACTTAAAATTGGGTTTACTCAGGAAATTAAAATGTATGCTAAAGCATTAAAAATGCATGTTAAAGCAGTAAAAGCGCGTGCAAAAATAAATTGAAAAATAAACAATCAAACAAACAAAGCTGAGTCCAGCGATGTCCCCAGTGGAGTTGCCATCTGTCGCGACGGTGTTTTTTCGCGCTTCGCGCCCCGCCATCCCTCTCTGGAGAGACAACGGCGCACGGTGAAAATGGGGTGCTTTATAGTCGTAAAATTTACGACTATAATTATTAGGAGTCGCCACCTAGTATTAAGGTTACTAGGAACCTATTGATCTGCGAGAGTCTAGGTAAGGGGACTTGTTGTGCAAGGGGAAGACGCATCACCCCCAGTGCACCCTACCCAAAGTAAGCTGCATTGTTGTTTGATTGTTTTTCTAAGTTAAGAATTTTGCACTGTATTTTCAAAAAACTATTTTTTTGTCTGCGGGTGTACTTTACATTGTAGTTTTACACCACAATTACAAACCCTTTTTTTTATCTACTGATGTACTTTACAGTAATTTTACACCGTAGTAAAAATCTCTTTTATCTACGGATGTATTATACAATGTAATTTTACACTGTAGTAAAAATCTCTTTTATCTACGGATGTATTATACAATGTAATTTTACACCGTAGTAAAATCTTTTTTATCTGCGAGTGTACTTTACAATGTAAATTTACATCGTAGTTAAAAACTCTCTTTTTTTATCCATGGATGTACTTTACAATGTAAATTTACACCCTAATAGATAAAACAAAAATATTTAAAATTATTTTTGATATTTTGGCCAAATTCCAACGGATAATCATAAACTGGTTACAATATCCAATTTTTGTTTAAAATATGAGAAGGATGCACCATATTTTTTTATGAAAAATATGCTTGAAAAATCTTGGAATTCGGTCGTATGCACGAAAACACATTTTATATTTTGATTTTTTTGTAATAATAGTGAAAAAAAACATATATATATCTTTCAAAAATATTAAAAATATTTTTTCTTTTTTCTTTTATTTTTTTTATTTTTTATTTTTATGGGCTGGGCTATCAGCCACAATGGGCTGACAGCCCAGCTTGAGGGGACTGGGCTTCCAGTCCTCGCGGGCTGAAAGCCCAACTTTTATTTTCTTGGGCCGGGTTCAAAAACCCGCCCCATCAGCTTAAAAATAAGGCCGAACTGCCAGCCCATTGTACATGGGCTGGGCCAAAAATCCAGCCCCTTTCCTCAGAACTTGGGCCGGGAACAAAGCCCGACCCACCAAAGTGCCAGCCCGGCCTGCATGAACAGTGGGACGTAAATTACATCCCACTGCATGCAACCGGCGAGAGGAAAAAGATGGTTGAACAATAATTTTTTGAATGTAACGAAAGGTGTACTTGTTTTTACCGTTGGGTAGAGGATATCGAGGGGGTTATCCCAGTGGTGGCGGCGTCGTCAACGGTGGCCTGTGGTGGCCGGAGGAAGCCTCCAAAGTTGCGGTGTACACGTTGCAGTTGCAGAAACCGTCGTCGGGGGCCTCGCCTGAAGGTGTGTTTATGTTTCTGGTGTAGAGGAGAAGTAAATGGTGATGATGAGGTGGTTTTGGGGTGGTCGAACGACTGCCAACGGTGGAGAGAGAGACGGGAGTCTGCGTTTCTAGAGAGAGAGAGATTGCAGGCCGAGAGAAAGAGAGAGGGAGCTGGTTGTTGAAGACGAAGATGGGATTTTTTAGCGTTCTTTTTGCTTGCTTTTGATGCTAAAAATCTGTGTAAACCTCTTCAAACTTCTTTTTT
>CM045912.1:18590904-18633507 GCA_025169955.1 Salix arbutifolia | reverse complement strand
AGGTCTTGGATATGAACAAGGTTTGAAATCTAAGGCTAAAACTCATTCAAATGGGGCTCGTCGAGTACGGATCAATTTGTCCGAAAATCCAAGGCTAACACCCCCTCCAAAAACCAAGTTCAATCATGCTTGGGGGAAAAGTCTATTACCCATAAAATTGAAGTCTAATACCAACTAAAAAGGTCTTGGATATGAACAAGGTTTGAAATCTAAGGCTAAAACTCATTCAAATGGGGCTCGTCGAGTACGGATCAATTTGTCCGAAAATCCAAGGCTAACACCCCCTCCAAAAACCAAGTTCAATCATGCTTGGGGGAAAAGTCTATTACCCATAAAATTGAAGTCTAATACCAACTAAAAAGGTCTTGGATATGAACAAGGTTTGAAATCTAAGGCTAATACTCATTCAAATGGGGCTCGTCGAGTACGGATCAATTTGTCCGAAAATCCAAGGCTAACACCCCCTCCAAAAACCAAGTTCAATCATGCTTGGGGGAAAAGTCTATTACCCATAAAATTGAAGTCTAATACCAACTAAAAAGGTCTTGGATATGAACAAGGTTTGAAATCTAAGGCTAAAACTCATTCAAATGGGGCTCGTCGAGTACGGATCAATTTGTCCGAAAATCCAAGGCTAACACCCCCTCCAAAAACCAAGTTCAATCATGCTTGGGGGAAAAGTCTATTACCCATAAAATTGAAGTCTAATACCAACTAAAAAGGTCTTGGATATGAACAAGGTTTGAAATCTAAGGCTAATACTCATTCAAATGGGGCTCGTCGAGTACGGATCAATTTGTCCGAAAATCCAAGGCTAACACCCCCTCCAAAAACCAAGTTCAATCATGCTTGGGGGAAAAGTCTATTACCCATAAAATTGAAGTCTAATACCAACTAAAAAGGTCTTGGATATGAACAAGGTTTGAAATCTAAGGCTAAAACTCATTCAAATGGGGCTCGTCGAGTACGGATCAATTTGTCCGAAAATCCAAGGCTAACACCCCCTCCAAAAACCAAGTTCAATCATGCTTGGGGGAAAAGTCTATTACCCATAAAATTGAAGTCTAATACCAACTAAAAAGGTCTTGGATATGAACAAGGTTTGAAATCTAAGGCTAAAACTCATTCAAATGGGGCTCGTCGAGTACGGATCAATTTGTCCGAAAATCCAAGGCTAACACCCCCTCCAAAAACCAAGTTCAATCATGCTTGGGGGAAAAGTCTATTACCCATAAAATTGAAGTCTAATACCAACTAAAAAGGTCTTGGATATGAACAAGGTTTGAAATCTAAGGCTAATACTCATTCAAATGGGGCTCGTCGAGTACGGATCAATTTGTCCGAAAATCCAAGGCTAACACCCCCTCCAAAAACCAAGTTCAATCATGCTTGGGGGAAAAGTCTATTACCCATAAAATTGAAGTCTAATACCAACTAAAAAGGTCTTGGATATGAACAAGGTTTGAAATCTAAGGCTAAAACTCATTCAAATGGGGCTCGTCGAGTACGGATCAATTTGTCCGAAAATCCAAGGCTAACACCCCCTCCAAAAACCAAGTTCAATCATGCTTGGGGGAAAAGTCTATTACCCATAAAATTGAAGTCTAATACCAACTAAAAAGGTCTTGGATATGAACAAGGTTTGAAATCTAAGGCTAATACTCATTCAAATGGGGCTCGTCGAGTACGGATCAATTTGTCCGAAAATCCAAGGCTAACACCCCCTCCAAAAACCAAGTTCAATCATGCTTGGGGGAAAAGTCTATTACCCATAAAATTGAAGTCTAATACCAACTAAAAAGGTCTTGGATATGAACAAGGTTTGAAATCTAAGGCTAAAACTCATTCAAATGGGGCTCGTCGAGTACGGATCAATTTGTCCGAAAATCCAAGGCTAACACCCCCTCCAAAAACCAAGTTCAATCATGCTTGGGGGAAAAGTCTATTACCCATAAAATTGAAGTCTAATACCAACTAAAAAGGTCTTGGATATGAACAAGGTTTGAAATCTAAGGCTAAAACTCATTCAAATGGGGCTCGTCGAGTACGGATCAATTTGTCCGAAAATCCAAGGCTAACACCCCCTCCAAAAACCAAGTTCAATCATGCTTGGGGGAAAAGTCTATTACCCATAAAATTGAAGTCTAATACCAACTAAAAAGGTCTTGGATATGAACAAGGTTTGAAATCTAAGGCTAAAACTCATTCAAATGGGGCTCGTCGAGTACGGATCAATTTGTCCGAAAATCCAAGGCTAACACCCCCTCCAAAAACCAAGTTCAATCATGCTTGGGGGAAAAGTCTATTACCCATAAAATTGAAGTCTAATACCAACTAAAAAGGTCTTGGATATGAACAAGGTTTGAAATCTAAGGCTAAAACTCATTCAAATGGGGCTCGTCGAGTACGGATCAATTTGTCCGAAAATCCAAGGCTAACACCCCCTCCAAAAACCAAGTTCAATCATGCTTGGGGGAAAAGTCTATTACCCATAAAATTGAAGTCTAATACCAACTAAAAAGGTCTTGGATATGAACAAGGTTTGAAATCTAAGGCTAAAACTCATTCAAATGGGGCTCGTCGAGTACGGATCAATTTGTCCGAAAATCCAAGGCTAACACCCCCTCCAAAAACCAAGTTCAATCATGCTTGGGGGAAAAGTCTATTACCCATAAAATTGAAGTCTAATACCAACTAAAAAGGTCTTGGATATGAACAAGGTTTGAAATCTAAGGCTAATACTCATTCAAATGGGGCTCGTCGAGTACGGATCAATTTGTCCGAAAATCCAAGGCTAACACCCCCTCCAAAAACCAAGTTCAATCATGCTTGGGGGAAAAGTCTATTACCCATAAAATTGAAGTCTAATACCAACTAAAAAGGTCTTGGATATGAACAAGGTTTGAAATCTAAGGCTAAAACTCATTCAAATGGGGCTCGTCGAGTACGGATCAATTTGTCCGAAAATCCAAGGCTAACACCCCCTCCAAAAACCAAGTTCAATCATGCTTGGGGGAAAAGTCTATTACCCATAAAATTGAAGTCTAATACCAACTAAAAAGGTCTTGGATATGAACAAGGTTTAAATCTAAGGCTAATACTCATTCAAATGGGGCTCGTCGAGTACGGATCAATTTGTCCGAAAATCCAAGGCTAACACCCCCTCCAAAAACCAAGTTCAATCATGCTTGGGGGAAAAGTCTATTACCCATAAAATTGAAGTCTAATACCAACTAAAAAGGTCTTGGATATGAACAAGGTTTGAAATCTAAGGCTAAAACTCATTCAAATGGGGCTCGTCGAGTACGGATCAATTTGTCCGAAAATCCAAGGCTAACACCCCCTCCAAAAACCAAGTTCAATCATGCTTGGGGGAAAAGTCTATTACCCATAAAATTGAAGTCTAATACCAACTAAAAAGGTCTTGGATATGAACAAGGTTTGAAATCTAAGGCTAAAACTCATTCAAATGGGGCTCGTCGAGTACGGATCAATTTGTCCGAAAATCCAAGGCTAACACCCCCTCCAAAAACCAAGTTCAATCATGCTTGGGGGAAAAGTCTATTACCCATAAAATTGAAGTCTAATACCAACTAAAAAGGTCTTGGATATGAACAAGGTTTGAAATCTAAGGCTAATACTCATTCAAATGGGGCTCGTCGAGTACGGATCAATTTGTCCGAAAATCCAAGGCTAACACCCCCTCCAAAAACCAAGTTCAATCATGCTTGGGGGAAAAGTCTATTACCCATAAAATTGAAGTCTAATACCAACTAAAAAGGTCTTGGATATGAACAAGGTTTGAAATCTAAGGCTAAAACTCATTCAAATGGGGCTCGTCGAGTACGGATCAATTTGTCCGAAAATCCAAGGCTAACACCCCCTCCAAAAACCAAGTTCAATCATGCTTGGGGGAAAAGTCTATTACCCATAAAATTGAAGTCTAATACCAACTAAAAAGGTCTTGGATATGAACAAGGTTTGAAATCTAAGGCTAATACTCATTCAAATGGGGCTCGTCGAGTACGGATCAATTTGTCCGAAAATCCAAGGCTAACACCCCCTCCAAAAACCAAGTTCAATCATGCTTGGGGGAAAAGTCTATTACCCATAAAATTGAAGTCTAATACCAACTAAAAAGGTCTTGGATATGAACAAGGTTTGAAATCTAAGGCTAATACTCATTCAAATGGGGCTCGTCGAGTACGGATCAATTTGTCCGAAAATCCAAGGCTAACACCCCCTCCAAAAACCAAGTTCAATCATGCTTGGGGGAAAAGTCTATTACCCATAAAATTGAAGTCTAATACCAACTAAAAAGGTCTTGGATATGAACAAGGTTTGAAATCTAAGGCTAAAACTCATTCAAATGGGGCTCGTCGAGTACGGATCAATTTGTCCGAAAATCCAAGGCTAACACCCCCTCCAAAAACCAAGTTCAATCATGCTTGGGGGAAAAGTCTATTACCCATAAAATTGAAGTCTAATACCAACTAAAAAGGTCTTGGATATGAACAAGGTTTGAAATCTAAGGCTAAAACTCATTCAAATGGGGCTCGTCGAGTACGGATCAATTTGTCCGAAAATCCAAGGCTAACACCCCCTCCAAAAACCAAGTTCAATCATGCTTGGGGGAAAAGTCTATTACCCATAAAATTGAAGTCTAATACCAACTAAAAAGGTCTTGGATATGAACAAGGTTTGAAATCTAAGGCTAAAACTCATTCAAATGGGGCTCGTCGAGTACGGATCAATTTGTCCGAAAATCCAAGGCTAACACCCCCTCCAAAAACCAAGTTCAATCATGCTTGGGGGAAAAGTCTATTACCCATAAAATTGAAGTCTAATACCAACTAAAAAGGTCTTGGATATGAACAAGGTTTGAAATCTAAGGCTAAAACTCATTCAAATGGGGCTCGTCGAGTACGGATCAATTTGTCCGAAAATCCAAGGCTAACACCCCCTCCAAAAACCAAGTTCAATCATGCTTGGGGGAAAAGTCTATTACCCATAAAATTGAAGTCTAATACCAACTAAAAAGGTCTTGGATATGAACAAGGTTTGAAATCTAAGGCTAAAACTCATTCAAATGGGGCTCGTCGAGTACGGATCAATTTGTCCGAAAATCCAAGGCTAACACCCCCTCCAAAAACCAAGTTCAATCATGCTTGGGGGAAAAGTCTATTACCCATAAAATTGAAGTCTAATACCAACTAAAAAGGTCTTGGATATGAACAAGGTTTGAAATCTAAGGCTAAAACTCATTCAAATGGGGCTCGTCGAGTACGGATCAATTTGTCCGAAAATCCAAGGCTAACACCCCCTCCAAAAACCAAGTTCAATCATGCTTGGGGGAAAAGTCTATTACCCATAAAATTGAAGTCTAATACCAACTAAAAAGGTCTTGGATATGAACAAGGTTTGAAATCTAAGGCTAATACTCATTCAAATGGGGCTCGTCGAGTACGGATCAATTTGTCCGAAAATCCAAGGCTAACACCCCCTCCAAAAACCAAGTTCAATCATGCTTGGGGGAAAAGTCTATTACCCATAAAATTGAAGTCTAATACCAACTAAAAAGGTCTTGGATATGAACAAGGTTTGAAATCTAAGGCTAAAACTCATTCAAATGGGGCTCGTCGAGTACGGATCAATTTGTCCGAAAATCCAAGGCTAACACCCCCTCCAAAAACCAAGTTCAATCATGCTTGGGGGAAAAGTCTATTACCCATAAAATTGAAGTCTAATACCAACTAAAAAGGTCTTGGATATGAACAAGGTTTGAAATCTAAGGCTAATACTCATTCAAATGGGGCTCGTCGAGTACGGATCAATTTGTCCGAAAATCCAAGGCTAACACCCCCTCCAAAAACCAAGTTCAATCATGCTTGGGGGAAAAGTCTATTACCCATAAAATTGAAGTCTAATACCAACTAAAAAGGTCTTGGATATGAACAAGGTTTGAAATCTAAGGCTAAACTCATTCAAATGGGGCTCGTCGAGTACGGATCAATTTGTCCGAAAATCCAAGGCTAACACCCCCTCCAAAAACCAAGTTCAATCATGCTTGGGGGAAAAGTCTATTACCCATAAAATTGAAGTCTAATACCAACTAAAAAGGTCTTGGATATGAACAAGGTTTGAAATCTAAGGCTAAAACTCATTCAAATGGGGCTCGTCGAGTACGGATCAATTTGTCCGAAAATCCAAGGCTAACACCCCCTCCAAAAACCAAGTTCAATCATGCTTGGGGGAAAAGTCTATTACCCATAAAATTGAAGTCTAATACCAACTAAAAAGGTCTTGGATATGAACAAGGTTTGAAATCTAAGGCTAAAACTCATTCAAATGGGGCTCGTCGAGTACGGATCAATTTGTCCGAAAATCCAAGGCTAACACCCCCTCCAAAAACCAAGTTCAATCATGCTTGGGGGAAAAGTCTATTACCCATAAAATTGAAGTCTAATACCAACTAAAAAGGTCTTGGATATGAACAAGGTTTGAAATCTAAGGCTAAAACTCATTCAAATGGGGCTCGTCGAGTACGGATCAATTTGTCCGAAAATCCAAGGCTAACACCCCCTCCAAAAACCAAGTTCAATCATGCTTGGGGGAAAAGTCTATTACCCATAAAATTGAAGTCTAATACCAACTAAAAAGGTCTTGGATATGAACAAGGTTTGAAATCTAAGGCTAATACTCATTCAAATGGGGCTCGTCGAGTACGGATCAATTTGTCCGAAAATCCAAGGCTAACACCCCCTCCAAAAACCAAGTTCAATCATGCTTGGGGGAAAAGTCTATTACCCATAAAATTGAAGTCTAATACCAACTAAAAAGGTCTTGGATATGAACAAGGTTTGAAATCTAAGGCTAAACTCATTCAAATGGGGCTCGTCGAGTACGGATCAATTTGTCCGAAAATCCAAGGCTAACACCCCCTCCAAAAACCAAGTTCAATCATGCTTGGGGGAAAAGTCTATTACCCATAAAATTGAAGTCTAATACCAACTAAAAAGGTCTTGGATATGAACAAGGTTTGAAATCTAAGGCTAAAACTCATTCAAATGGGGCTCGTCGAGTACGGATCAATTTGTCCGAAAATCCAAGGCTAACACCCCCTCCAAAAACCAAGTTCAATCATGCTTGGGGGAAAAGTCTATTACCCATAAAATTGAAGTCTAATACCAACTAAAAAGGTCTTGGATATGAACAAGGTTTGAAATCTAAGGCTAAACTCATTCAAATGGGGCTCGTCGAGTACGGATCAATTTGTCCGAAAATCCAAGGCTAACACCCCCTCCAAAAACCAAGTTCAATCATGCTTGGGGGAAAAGTCTATTACCCATAAAATTGAAGTCTAATACCAACTAAAAAGGTCTTGGATATGAACAAGGTTTGAAATCTAAGGCTAAAACTCATTCAAATGGGGCTCGTCGAGTACGGATCAATTTGTCCGAAAATCCAAGGCTAACACCCCCTCCAAAAACCAAGTTCAATCATGCTTGGGGGAAAAGTCTATTACCCATAAAATTGAAGTCTAATACCAACTAAAAAGGTCTTGGATATGAACAAGGTTTGAAATCTAAGGCTAAACTCATTCAAATGGGGCTCGTCGAGTACGGATCAATTTGTCCGAAAATCCAAGGCTAACACCCCCTCCAAAAACCAAGTTCAATCATGCTTGGGGGAAAAGTCTATTACCCATAAAATTGAAGTCTAATACCAACTAAAAAGGTCTTGGATATGAACAAGGTTTGAAATCTAAGGCTAAAACTCATTCAAATGGGGCTCGTCGAGTACGGATCAATTTGTCCGAAAATCCAAGGCTAACACCCCCTCCAAAAACCAAGTTCAATCATGCTTGGGGGAAAAGTCTATTACCCATAAAATTGAAGTCTAATACCAACTAAAAAGGTCTTGGATATGAACAAGGTTTGAAATCTAAGGCTAAAACTCATTCAAATGGGGCTCGTCGAGTACGGATCAATTTGTCCGAAAATCCAAGGCTAACACCCCCTCCAAAAACCAAGTTCAATCATGCTTGGGGGAAAAGTCTATTACCCATAAAATTGAAGTCTAATACCAACTAAAAAGGTCTTGGATATGAACAAGGTTTGAAATCTAAGGCTAATACTCATTCAAATGGGGCTCGTCGAGTACGGATCAATTTGTCCGAAAATCCAAGGCTAACACCCCCTCCAAAAACCAAGTTCAATCATGCTTGGGGGAAAAGTCTATTACCCATAAAATTGAAGTCTAATACCAACTAAAAAGGTCTTGGATATGAACAAGGTTTGAAATCTAAGGCTAAAACTCATTCAAATGGGGCTCGTCGAGTACGGATCAATTTGTCCGAAAATCCAAGGCTAACACCCCCTCCAAAAACCAAGTTCAATCATGCTTGGGGGAAAAGTCTATTACCCATAAAATTGAAGTCTAATACCAACTAAAAAGGTCTTGGATATGAACAAGGTTTGAAATCTAAGGCTAATACTCATTCAAATGGGGCTCGTCGAGTACGGATCAATTTGTCCGAAAATCCAAGGCTAACACCCCCTCCAAAAACCAAGTTCAATCATGCTTGGGGGAAAAGTCTATTACCCATAAAATTGAAGTCTAATACCAACTAAAAAGGTCTTGGATATGAACAAGGTTTGAAATCTAAGGCTAAACTCATTCAAATGGGGCTCGTCGAGTACGGATCAATTTGTCCGAAAATCCAAGGCTAACACCCCCTCCAAAAACCAAGTTCAATCATGCTTGGGGGAAAAGTCTATTACCCATAAAATTGAAGTCTAATACCAACTAAAAAGGTCTTGGATATGAACAAGGTTTGAAATCTAAGGCTAAACTCATTCAAATGGGGCTCGTCGAGTACGGATCAATTTGTCCGAAAATCCAAGGCTAACACCCCCTCCAAAAACCAAGTTCAATCATGCTTGGGGGAAAAGTCTATTACCCATAAAATTGAAGTCTAATACCAACTAAAAAGGTCTTGGATATGAACAAGGTTTGAAATCTAAGGCTAAAACTCATTCAAATGGGGCTCGTCGAGTACGGATCAATTTGTCCGAAAATCCAAGGCTAACACCCCCTCCAAAAACCAAGTTCAATCATGCTTGGGGGAAAAGTCTATTACCCATAAAATTGAAGTCTAATACCAACTAAAAAGGTCTTGGATATGAACAAGGTTTGAAATCTAAGGCTAAAACTCATTCAAATGGGGCTCGTCGAGTACGGATCAATTTGTCCGAAAATCCAAGGCTAACACCCCCTCCAAAAACCAAGTTCAATCATGCTTGGGGGAAAAGTCTATTACCCATAAAATTGAAGTCTAATACCAACTAAAAAGGTCTTGGATATGAACAAGGTTTGAAATCTAAGGCTAAAACTCATTCAAATGGGGCTCGTCGAGTACGGATCAATTTGTCCGAAAATCCAAGGCTAACACCCCCTCCAAAAACCAAGTTCAATCATGCTTGGGGGAAAAGTCTATTACCCATAAAATTGAAGTCTAATACCAACTAAAAAGGTCTTGGATATGAACAAGGTTTGAAATCTAAGGCTAATACTCATTCAAATGGGGCTCGTCGAGTACGGATCAATTTGTCCGAAAATCCAAGGCTAACACCCCCTCCAAAAACCAAGTTCAATCATGCTTGGGGGAAAAGTCTATTACCCATAAAATTGAAGTCTAATACCAACTAAAAAGGTCTTGGATATGAACAAGGTTTGAAATCTAAGGCTAAAACTCATTCAAATGGGGCTCGTCGAGTACGGATCAATTTGTCCGAAAATCCAAGGCTAACACCCCCTCCAAAAACCAAGTTCAATCATGCTTGGGGGAAAAGTCTATTACCCATAAAATTGAAGTCTAATACCAACTAAAAAGGTCTTGGATATGAACAAGGTTTGAAATCTAAGGCTAAACTCATTCAAATGGGGCTCGTCGAGTACGGATCAATTTGTCCGAAAATCCAAGGCTAACACCCCCTCCAAAAACCAAGTTCAATCATGCTTGGGGGAAAAGTCTATTACCCATAAAATTGAAGTCTAATACCAACTAAAAAGGTCTTGGATATGAACAAGGTTTGAAATCTAAGGCTAAAACTCATTCAAATGGGGCTCGTCGAGTACGGATCAATTTGTCCGAAAATCCAAGGCTAACACCCCCTCCAAAAACCAAGTTCAATCATGCTTGGGGGAAAAGTCTATTACCCATAAAATTGAAGTCTAATACCAACTAAAAAGGTCTTGGATATGAACAAGGTTTGAAATCTAAGGCTAAACTCATTCAAATGGGGCTCGTCGAGTACGGATCAATTTGTCCGAAAATCCAAGGCTAACACCCCCTCCAAAAACCAAGTTCAATCATGCTTGGGGGAAAAGTCTATTACCCATAAAATTGAAGTCTAATACCAACTAAAAAGGTCTTGGATATGAACAAGGTTTGAAATCTAAGGCTAAAACTCATTCAAATGGGGCTCGTCGAGTACGGATCAATTTGTCCGAAAATCCAAGGCTAACACCCCCTCCAAAAACCAAGTTCAATCATGCTTGGGGGAAAAGTCTATTACCCATAAAATTGAAGTCTAATACCAACTAAAAAGGTCTTGGATATGAACAAGGTTTGAAATCTAAGGCTAAAACTCATTCAAATGGGGCTCGTCGAGTACGGATCAATTTGTCCGAAAATCCAAGGCTAACACCCCCTCCAAAAACCAAGTTCAATCATGCTTGGGGGAAAAGTCTATTACCCATAAAATTGAAGTCTAATACCAACTAAAAAGGTCTTGGATATGAACAAGGTTTGAAATCTAAGGCTAATACTCATTCAAATGGGGCTCGTCGAGTACGGATCAATTTGTCCGAAAATCCAAGGCTAACACCCCCTCCAAAAACCAAGTTCAATCATGCTTGGGGGAAAAGTCTATTACCCATAAAATTGAAGTCTAATACCAACTAAAAAGGTCTTGGATATGAACAAGGTTTGAAATCTAAGGCTAAAACTCATTCAAATGGGGCTCGTCGAGTACGGATCAATTTGTCCGAAAATCCAAGGCTAACACCCCCTCCAAAAACCAAGTTCAATCATGCTTGGGGGAAAAGTCTATTACCCATAAAATTGAAGTCTAATACCAACTAAAAAGGTCTTGGATATGAACAAGGTTTGAAATCTAAGGCTAAACTCATTCAAATGGGGCTCGTCGAGTACGGATCAATTTGTCCGAAAATCCAAGGCTAACACCCCCTCCAAAAACCAAGTTCAATCATGCTTGGGGGAAAAGTCTATTACCCATAAAATTGAAGTCTAATACCAACTAAAAAGGTCTTGGATATGAACAAGGTTTGAAATCTAAGGCTAAAACTCATTCAAATGGGGCTCGTCGAGTACGGATCAATTTGTCCGAAAATCCAAGGCTAACACCCCCTCCAAAAACCAAGTTCAATCATGCTTGGGGGAAAAGTCTATTACCCATAAAATTGAAGTCTAATACCAACTAAAAAGGTCTTGGATATGAACAAGGTTTGAAATCTAAGGCTAAAACTCATTCAAATGGGGCTCGTCGAGTACGGATCAATTTGTCCGAAAATCCAAGGCTAACACCCCCTCCAAAAACCAAGTTCAATCATGCTTGGGGGAAAAGTCTATTACCCATAAAATTGAAGTCTAATACCAACTAAAAAGGTCTTGGATATGAACAAGGTTTGAAATCTAAGGCTAAAACTCATTCAAATGGGGCTCGTCGAGTACGGATCAATTTGTCCGAAAATCCAAGGCTAACACCCCCTCCAAAAACCAAGTTCAATCATGCTTGGGGGAAAAGTCTATTACCCATAAAATTGAAGTCTAATACCAACTAAAAAGGTCTTGGATATGAACAAGGTTTGAAATCTAAGGCTAAAACTCATTCAAATGGGGCTCGTCGAGTACGGATCAATTTGTCCGAAAATCCAAGGCTAACACCCCCTCCAAAAACCAAGTTCAATCATGCTTGGGGGAAAAGTCTATTACCCATAAAATTGAAGTCTAATACCAACTAAAAAGGTCTTGGATATGAACAAGGTTTGAAATCTAAGGCTAAAACTCATTCAAATGGGGCTCGTCGAGTACGGATCAATTTGTCCGAAAATCCAAGGCTAACACCCCCTCCAAAAACCAAGTTCAATCATGCTTGGGGGAAAAGTCTATTACCCATAAAATTGAAGTCTAATACCAACTAAAAAGGTCTTGGATATGAACAAGGTTTGAAATCTAAGGCTAATACTCATTCAAATGGGGCTCGTCGAGTACGGATCAATTTGTCCGAAAATCCAAGGCTAACACCCCCTCCAAAAACCAAGTTCAATCATGCTTGGGGGAAAAGTCTATTACCCATAAAATTGAAGTCTAATACCAACTAAAAAGGTCTTGGATATGAACAAGGTTTGAAATCTAAGGCTAAACTCATTCAAATGGGGCTCGTCGAGTACGGATCAATTTGTCCGAAAATCCAAGGCTAACACCCCCTCCAAAAACCAAGTTCAATCATGCTTGGGGGAAAAGTCTATTACCCATAAAATTGAAGTCTAATACCAACTAAAAAGGTCTTGGATATGAACAAGGTTTGAAATCTAAGGCTAAAACTCATTCAAATGGGGCTCGTCGAGTACGGATCAATTTGTCCGAAAATCCAAGGCTAACACCCCCTCCAAAAACCAAGTTCAATCATGCTTGGGGGAAAAGTCTATTACCCATAAAATTGAAGTCTAATACCAACTAAAAAGGTCTTGGATATGAACAAGGTTTGAAATCTAAGGCTAAAACTCATTCAAATGGGGCTCGTCGAGTACGGATCAATTTGTCCGAAAATCCAAGGCTAACACCCCCTCCAAAAACCAAGTTCAATCATGCTTGGGGGAAAAGTCTATTACCCATAAAATTGAAGTCTAATACCAACTAAAAAGGTCTTGGATATGAACAAGGTTTGAAATCTAAGGCTAAAACTCATTCAAATGGGGCTCGTCGAGTACGGATCAATTTGTCCGAAAATCCAAGGCTAACACCCCCTCCAAAAACCAAGTTCAATCATGCTTGGGGGAAAAGTCTATTACCCATAAAATTGAAGTCTAATACCAACTAAAAAGGTCTTGGATATGAACAAGGTTTGAAATCTAAGGCTAAAACTCATTCAAATGGGGCTCGTCGAGTACGGATCAATTTGTCCGAAAATCCAAGGCTAACACCCCCTCCAAAAACCAAGTTCAATCATGCTTGGGGGAAAAGTCTATTACCCATAAAATTGAAGTCTAATACCAACTAAAAAGGTCTTGGATATGAACAAGGTTTGAAATCTAAGGCTAAACTCATTCAAATGGGGCTCGTCGAGTACGGATCAATTTGTCCGAAAATCCAAGGCTAACACCCCCTCCAAAAACCAAGTTCAATCATGCTTGGGGGAAAAGTCTATTACCCATAAAATTGAAGTCTAATACCAACTAAAAAGGTCTTGGATATGAACAAGGTTTGAAATCTAAGGCTAAAACTCATTCAAATGGGGCTCGTCGAGTACGGATCAATTTGTCCGAAAATCCAAGGCTAACACCCCCTCCAAAAACCAAGTTCAATCATGCTTGGGGGAAAAGTCTATTACCCATAAAATTGAAGTCTAATACCAACTAAAAAGGTCTTGGATATGAACAAGGTTTGAAATCTAAGGCTAAACTCATTCAAATGGGGCTCGTCGAGTACGGATCAATTTGTCCGAAAATCCAAGGCTAACACCCCCTCCAAAAACCAAGTTCAATCATGCTTGGGGGAAAAGTCTATTACCCATAAAATTGAAGTCTAATACCAACTAAAAAGGTCTTGGATATGAACAAGGTTTGAAATCTAAGGCTAAAACTCATTCAAATGGGGCTCGTCGAGTACGGATCAATTTGTCCGAAAATCCAAGGCTAACACCCCCTCCAAAAACCAAGTTCAATCATGCTTGGGGGAAAAGTCTATTACCCATAAAATTGAAGTCTAATACCAACTAAAAAGGTCTTGGATATGAACAAGGTTTGAAATCTAAGGCTAAAACTCATTCAAATGGGGCTCGTCGAGTACGGATCAATTTGTCCGAAAATCCAAGGCTAACACCCCCTCCAAAAACCAAGTTCAATCATGCTTGGGGGAAAAGTCTATTACCCATAAAATTGAAGTCTAATACCAACTAAAAAGGTCTTGGATATGAACAAGGTTTGAAATCTAAGGCTAAAACTCATTCAAATGGGGCTCGTCGAGTACGGATCAATTTGTCCGAAAATCCAAGGCTAACACCCCCTCCAAAAACCAAGTTCAATCATGCTTGGGGGAAAAGTCTATTACCCATAAAATTGAAGTCTAATACCAACTAAAAAGGTCTTGGATATGAACAAGGTTTGAAATCTAAGGCTAAACTCATTCAAATGGGGCTCGTCGAGTACGGATCAATTTGTCCGAAAATCCAAGGCTAACACCCCCTCCAAAAACCAAGTTCAATCATGCTTGGGGGAAAAGTCTATTACCCATAAAATTGAAGTCTAATACCAACTAAAAAGGTCTTGGATATGAACAAGGTTTGAAATCTAAGGCTAATACTCATTCAAATGGGGCTCGTCGAGTACGGATCAATTTGTCCGAAAATCCAAGGCTAACACCCCCTCCAAAAACCAAGTTCAATCATGCTTGGGGGAAAAGTCTATTACCCATAAAATTGAAGTCTAATACCAACTAAAAAGGTCTTGGATATGAACAAGGTTTGAAATCTAAGGCTAAACTCATTCAAATGGGGCTCGTCGAGTACGGATCAATTTGTCCGAAAATCCAAGGCTAACACCCCCTCCAAAAACCAAGTTCAATCATGCTTGGGGGAAAAGTCTATTACCCATAAAATTGAAGTCTAATACCAACTAAAAAGGTCTTGGATATGAACAAGGTTTGAAATCTAAGGCTAAACTCATTCAAATGGGGCTCGTCGAGTACGGATCAATTTGTCCGAAAATCCAAGGCTAACACCCCCTCCAAAAACCAAGTTCAATCATGCTTGGGGGAAAAGTCTATTACCCATAAAATTGAAGTCTAATACCAACTAAAAAGGTCTTGGATATGAACAAGGTTTGAAATCTAAGGCTAAAACTCATTCAAATGGGGCTCGTCGAGTACGGATCAATTTGTCCGAAAATCCAAGGCTAACACCCCCTCCAAAAACCAAGTTCAATCATGCTTGGGGGAAAAGTCTATTACCCATAAAATTGAAGTCTAATACCAACTAAAAAGGTCTTGGATATGAACAAGGTTTGAAATCTAAGGCTAAAACTCATTCAAATGGGGCTCGTCGAGTACGGATCAATTTGTCCGAAAATCCAAGGCTAACACCCCCTCCAAAAACCAAGTTCAATCATGCTTGGGGGAAAAGTCTATTACCCATAAAATTGAAGTCTAATACCAACTAAAAAGGTCTTGGATATGAACAAGGTTTGAAATCTAAGGCTAAAACTCATTCAAATGGGGCTCGTCGAGTACGGATCAATTTGTCCGAAAATCCAAGGCTAACACCCCCTCCAAAAACCAAGTTCAATCATGCTTGGGGGAAAAGTCTATTACCCATAAAATTGAAGTCTAATACCAACTAAAAAGGTCTTGGATATGAACAAGGTTTGAAATCTAAGGCTAAAACTCATTCAAATGGGGCTCGTCGAGTACGGATCAATTTGTCCGAAAATCCAAGGCTAACACCCCCTCCAAAAACCAAGTTCAATCATGCTTGGGGGAAAAGTCTATTACCCATAAAATTGAAGTCTAATACCAACTAAAAAGGTCTTGGATATGAACAAGGTTTGAAATCTAAGGCTAAAACTCATTCAAATGGGGCTCGTCGAGTACGGATCAATTTGTCCGAAAATCCAAGGCTAACACCCCCTCCAAAAACCAAGTTCAATCATGCTTGGGGGAAAAGTCTATTACCCATAAAATTGAAGTCTAATACCAACTAAAAAGGTCTTGGATATGAACAAGGTTTGAAATCTAAGGCTAAACTCATTCAAATGGGGCTCGTCGAGTACGGATCAATTTGTCCGAAAATCCAAGGCTAACACCCCCTCCAAAAACCAAGTTCAATCATGCTTGGGGGAAAAGTCTATTACCCATAAAATTGAAGTCTAATACCAACTAAAAAGGTCTTGGATATGAACAAGGTTTGAAATCTAAGGCTAAAACTCATTCAAATGGGGCTCGTCGAGTACGGATCAATTTGTCCGAAAATCCAAGGCTAACACCCCCTCCAAAAACCAAGTTCAATCATGCTTGGGGGAAAAGTCTATTACCCATAAAATTGAAGTCTAATACCAACTAAAAAGGTCTTGGATATGAACAAGGTTTGAAATCTAAGGCTAATACTCATTCAAATGGGGCTCGTCGAGTACGGATCAATTTGTCCGAAAATCCAAGGCTAACACCCCCTCCAAAAACCAAGTTCAATCATGCTTGGGGGAAAAGTCTATTACCCATAAAATTGAAGTCTAATACCAACTAAAAAGGTCTTGGATATGAACAAGGTTTGAAATCTAAGGCTAAAACTCATTCAAATGGGGCTCGTCGAGTACGGATCAATTTGTCCGAAAATCCAAGGCTAACACCCCCTCCAAAAACCAAGTTCAATCATGCTTGGGGGAAAAGTCTATTACCCATAAAATTGAAGTCTAATACCAACTAAAAAGGTCTTGGATATGAACAAGGTTTAAATCTAAGGCTAAACTCATTCAAATGGGGCTCGTCGAGTACGGATCAATTTGTCCGAAAATCCAAGGCTAACACCCCCTCCAAAAACCAAGTTCAATCATGCTTGGGGGAAAAGTCTATTACCCATAAAATTGAAGTCTAATACCAACTAAAAAGGGCTTGGATATGAACAAGGTTTGAAATCTAAGGCTAAAACTCATTCAAATGGGGCTCGTCGAGTACGGATCAATTTGTCCGAAAATCCAAGGCTAACACCCCCTCCAAAAACCAAGTTCAATCATGCTTGGGGGAAAAGTCTATTACCCATAAAATTGAAGTCTAATACCAACTAAAAAGGTCTTGGATATGAACAAGGTTTGAAATCTAAGGCTAAAACTCATTCAAATGGGGCTCGTCGAGTACGGATCAATTTGTCCGAAAATCCAAGGCTAACACCCCCTCCAAAAACCAAGTTCAATCATGCTTGGGGGAAAAGTCTATTACCCATAAAATTGAAGTCTAATACCAACTAAAAAGGTCTTGGATATGAACAAGGTTTGAAATCTAAGGCTAATACTCATTCAAATGGGGCTCGTCGAGTACGGATCAATTTGTCCGAAAATCCAAGGCTAACACCCCCTCCAAAAACCAAGTTCAATCATGCTTGGGGGAAAAGTCTATTACCCATAAAATTGAAGTCTAATACCAACTAAAAAGGTCTTGGATATGAACAAGGTTTGAAATCTAAGGCTAAAACTCATTCAAATGGGGCTCGTCGAGTACGGATCAATTTGTCCGAAAATCCAAGGCTAACACCCCCTCCAAAAACCAAGTTCAATCATGCTTGGGGGAAAGTCTATTACCCATAAAATTGAAGTCTAATACCAACTAAAAAGGTCTTGGATATGAACAAGGTTTGAAATCTAAGGCTAATACTCATTCAAATGGGGCTCGTCGAGTACGGATCAATTTGTCCGAAAATCCAAGGCTAACACCCCCTCCAAAAACCAAGTTCAATCATGCTTGGGGGAAAGTCTATTACCCATAAAATTGAAGTCTAATACCAACTAAAAAGGTCTTGGATATGAACAAGGTTTGAAATCTAAGGCTAAAACTCATTCAAATGGGGCTCGTCGAGTACGGATCAATTTGTCCGAAAATCCAAGGCTAACACCCCCTCCAAAAACCAAGTTCAATCATGCTTGGGGGAAAAGTCTATTACCCATAAAATTGAAGTCTAATACCAACTAAAAAGGGCTTGGATATGAACAAGGTTTGAAATCTAAGGCTAAAACTCATTCAAATGGGGCTCGTCGAGTACGGATCAATTTGTCCGAAAATCCAAGGCTAACACCCCCTCCAAAAACCAAGTTCAATCATGCTTGGGGGAAAAGTCTATTACCCATAAAATTGAAGTCTAATACCAACTAAAAAGGGCTTGGATATGAACAAGGTTTGAAATCTAAGGCTAAAACTCATTCAAATGGGGCTCGTCGAGTACGGATCAATTTGTCCGAAAATCCAAGGCTAACACCCCCTCCAAAAACCAAGTTCAATCATGCTTGGGGGAAAAGTCTATTACCCATAAAATTGAAGTCTAATACCAACTAAAAAGGTTTGGATATGAACAAGGTTTGAAATCTAAGGCTAAAACTCATTCAAATGGGGCTCGTCGAGTACGGATCAATTTGTCCGAAAATCCAAGGCTAACACCCCCTCCAAAAACCAAGTTCAATCATGCTTGGGGGAAAGTCTATTACCCATAAAATTGAAGTCTAATACCAACTAAAAAGGTTTGGATATGAACAAGGTTTGAAATCTAAGGCTAAACTCATTCAAATGGGGCTCGTCGAGTACGGATCAATTTGTCCGAAAATCCAAGGCTAACACCCCCTCCAAAAACCAAGTTCAATCATGCTTGGGGGAAAAGTCTATTACCCATAAAATTGAAGTCTAATACCAACTAAAAAGGTCTTGGATATGAACAAGGTTTGAAATCTAAGGCTAAAACTCATTCAAATGGGGCTCGTCGAGTACGGATCAATTTGTCCGAAAATCCAAGGCTAACACCCCCTCCAAAAACCAAGTTCAATCATGCTTGGGGGAAAAGTCTATTACCCATAAAATTGAAGTCTAATACCAACTAAAAAGGTCTTGGATATGAACAAGGTTTGAAATCTAAGGCTAAAACTCATTCAAATGGGGCTCGTCGAGTACGGATCAATTTGTCCGAAAATCCAAGGCTAACACCCCCTCCAAAAACCAAGTTCAATCATGCTTGGGGGAAAAGTCTATTACCCATAAAATTGAAGTCTAATACCAACTAAAAAGGTCTTGGATATGAACAAGGTTTGAAATCTAAGGCTAATACTCATTCAAATGGGGCTCGTCGAGTACGGATCAATTTGTCCGAAAATCCAAGGCTAACACCCCCTCCAAAAACCAAGTTCAATCATGCTTGGGGGAAAAGTCTATTACCCATAAAATTGAAGTCTAATACCAACTAAAAAGGTCTTGGATATGAACAAGGTTTGAAATCTAAGGCTAAACTCATTCAAATGGGGCTCGTCGAGTACGGATCAATTTGTCCGAAAATCCAAGGCTAACACCCCCTCCAAAAACCAAGTTCAATCATGCTTGGGGGAAAAGTCTATTACCCATAAAATTGAAGTCTAATACCAACTAAAAAGGGCTTGGATATGAACAAGGTTTGAAATCTAAGGCTAAACTCATTCAAATGGGGCTCGTCGAGTACGGATCAATTTGTCCGAAAATCCAAGGCTAACACCCCCTCCAAAAACCAAGTTCAATCATGCTTGGGGGAAAAGTCTATTACCCATAAAATTGAAGTCTAATACCAACTAAAAAGGGCTTGGATATGAACAAGGTTTGAAATCTAAGGTTAAACTCATTCAAATGGGGCTCGTCGAGTACGGATCAATTTGTCCGAAAATCCAAGGCTAACACCCCCTCCAAAAACCAAGTTCAATCATGCTTGGGGGAAAAGTCTATTACCCATAAAATTGAAGTCTAATACCAACTAAAAAGGTCTTGGATATGAACAAGGTTTGAAATCTAAGGCTAAACTCATTCAAATGGGGCTCGTCGAGTACGGATCAATTTGTCCGAAAATCCAAGGCTAACACCCCCTCCAAAAACCAAGTTCAATCATGCTTGGGGGAAAGTCTATTACCCATAAAATTGAAGTCTAATACCAACTAAAAAGGTCTTGGATATGAACAAGGTTTGAAATCTAAGGCTAAACTCATTCAAATGGGGCTCGTCGAGTACGGATCAATTTGTCCGAAAATCCAAGGCTAACACCCCCTCCAAAAACCAAGTTCAATCATGCTTGGGGGAAAGTCTATTACCCATAAAATTGAAGTCTAATACCAACTAAAAAGGTCTTGGATATGAACAAGGTTTGAAATCTAAGGCTAAAACTCATTCAAATGGGGCTCGTCGAGTACGGATCAATTTGTCCGAAAATCCAAGGCTAACACCCCCTCCAAAAACCAAGTTCAATCATGCTTGGGGGAAAGTCTATTACCCATAAAATTGAAGTCTAATACCAACTAAAAAGGGCTTGGATATGAACAAGGTTTGAAATCTAAGGCTAATACTCATTCAAATGGGGCTCGTCGAGTACGGATCAATTTGTCCGAAAATCCAAGGCTAACACCCCCTCCAAAAACCAAGTTCAATCATGCTTAGGGGAAAAGTTTATTACCCATAAAATTGAAGTCTAATACCAACTAAAAAGGTCTTGGATATGAACAAGGTTTGAAATCTAAGGCTAAAACTCATTCAAATGGGGCTCGTCGAGTACGGATCAATTTGTCCGAAAATCCAAGGCTAACACCCCCTCCAAAAACCAAGTTCAATCATGCTTGGGGGAAAGTCTATTACCCATAAAATTGAAGTCTAATACCAACTAAAAAGGGCTTGGATATGAACAAGGTTTGAAATCTAAGGCTAATACTCATTCAAATGGGGCTCGTCGAGTACGGATCAATTTGTCCGAAAATCCAAGGCTAACACCCCCTCCAAAAACCAAGTTCAATCATGCTTGGGGGAAAGTCTATTACCCATAAAATTGAAGTCTAATACCAACTAAAAAGGTCTTGGATATGAACAAGGTTTGAAATCTAAGGCTAAAACTCATTCAAATGGGGCTCGTCGAGTACGGATCAATTTGTCCGAAAATCCAAGGCTAACACCCCCTCCAAAAACCAAGTTCAATCATGCTTGGGGGAAAAGTCTATTACCCATAAAATTGAAGTCTAATACCAACTAAAAAGGTTTGGATATGAACAAGGTTTGAAATCTAAGGCTAAAACTCATTCAAATGGGGCTCGTCGAGTACGGATCAATTTGTCCGAAAATCCAAGGCTAACACCCCCTCCAAAAACCAAGTTCAATCATGCTTGGGGGAAAGTCTATTACCCATAAAATTGAAGTCTAATACCAACTAAAAAGGTTTGGATATGAACAAGGTTTGAAATCTAAGGCTAATACTCATTCAAATGGGGCTCGTCGAGTAGGATCAATTTGTCCGAAAATCCAAGGCTAACACCCCCTCCAAAAACCAAGTTCAATCATGCTTGGGGGAAAGTCTATTACCCATAAAATTGAAGTCTAATACCAACTAAAAAGGTCTTTTATATGAACAAGGTTTGAAATCTAAGGCTAAAACTCATTCAAATGGGGCTCGTCGAGTACGGATCAATTTGTCCGAAAATCCAAGGCTAACACCCCCTCCAAAAACCAAGTTCAATCATGCTTGGGGGAAAAGTCTATTACCCATAAAATTGAAGTCTAATACCAACTAAAAAGGTCTTGGATATGAACAAGGTTTGAAATCTAAGGCTAATACTCATTCAAATGGGGCTCGTCGAGTGAGGATCAATTTGTCCGAAAATCCAAGGCTAACACCCCCTCCAAAAACCAAGTTCAATCATGCTTGGGGGAAAGTCTATTACCCATAAAATTGAAGTCTAATACCAACTAAAAAGGGCTTGGATATGAACAAGGTTTGAAATCTAAGGCTAAACTCATTCAAATGGGGCTCGTCGAGTACGGATCAATTTGTCTGAAAATCCAAGGGTAACACCCCCTCCAAAAACCAAGTTCAATCATGCTTAGGGGAAAAGTTTATTACCGATAAAATTAAAGTCTAATACCAACTAAAAAGGTCTTGGATATGTACAAGGTTTGAAATCTAAGGCTAAAACTCATTCAAATGGGGCTCGTCGAGTACGGATCAATTTGTCCGAAAATCCAAGGCTAACACCCCCTCCAAAAACCAAGTTCAATCATGCTTGGGGGAAAAGTCTATTACCCATAAAATTGAAGTCTAATACCAACTAAAAAGGTCTTGGATATGAACAAGGTTTGAAATCTAAGGCTAAACTCATTCAAATGGGGCTCGTCGAGTACGGATCAATTTGTCCGAAAATCCAAGGCTAACACCCCCTCCAAAAACCAAGTTCAATCATGCTTGGGGGAAAGTCTATTACCCATAAAATTGAAGTCTAATACCAACTAAAAAGGGCTTGGATATGAACAAGGTTTGAAATCTAAGGCTAATACTCATTCAAATGGGGCTCGTCGAGTACGGATCAATTTGTCCGAAAATCCAAGGCTAACACCCCCTCCAAAAACCAAGTTCAATCATGCTTGGGGGAAAGTCTATTACCCATAAAATTGAAGTCTAATACCAACTAAAAAGGGCTTGGATATGAACAAGGTTTGAAATCTAAGGCTAAACTCATTCAAATGGGGCTCGTCGAGTACGGATCAATTTGTCCGAAAATCCAAGGCTAACACCCCCTCCAAAAACCAAGTTCAATCATGCTTGGGGGAAAGTCTATTACCCATAAAATTGAAGTCTAATACCAACTAAAAAGGTCTTGGATATGAACAAGGTTTGAAATCTAAGGCTAAAACTCATTCAAATGGGGCTCGTCGAGTACGGATCAATTTGTCCGAAAATCCAAGGCTAACACCCCCTCCAAAAACCAAGTTCAATCATGCTTGGGGGAAAGTCTATTACCCATAAAATTGAAGTCTAATACCAACTAAAAAGGTCTTGGATATGAACAAGGTTTGAAATCTAAGGCTAATACTCATTCAAATGGGGCTCGTCGAGTACGGATCAATTTGTCCGAAAATCCAAGGCTAACACCCCCTCCAAAAACCAAGTTCAATCATGCTTGGGGGAAAGTCTATTACCCATAAAATTGAAGTCTAATACCAACTAAAAAGGGCTTGGATATGAACAAGGTTAGAAATCTAAGGCTAAACTCATTCAAATGGGGCTCATCGAGTACGGATCAATTTGTCCGAAAATCCAAGGCTAACACCCCCTCCAAAAACCAAGTTCAATCATGCTTGGGGGAAAGTCTATTAACCATAAAATTGAAGTCTAATACCAACTAAAAAGGTCTTGGATATGAACAAGGTTTGAAATCTAAGGCTAAACTCATTCAAATGGGGCTCGTCGAGTACGGATCAATTTGTCCGAAAATCCAAGGCTCACACCCCCTCCAAAAACCAAGTTCAATCATGCTTGGGGGAAAGTCTATTACCCATAAAATTGAAGTCTCATACCAACTAAAAAGGGCTTGGATATGAACAAGGTTTGAAATCTAAGGCTAAACTCATTCAAATGGGGCTCGTCGAGTACGGATCAATTTGTCCGAAAATCCAAGGCTAACACCCCCTCCAAAAACCAAGTTCAATCATGCTTGGGGGAAAAGTCTATTACCCATAAAATTGAAGTCTAATACCAACTAAAAAGGTCTTGGATATGAACAAAGTTATAAATCTAAGGCTAAAACTCATTCAAATGGGGCTCGTCGAGTACGGATCAATTTGTCCGAAAATCCAAGGCTAACACCCCCTCCAAAAACCAAGTTCAATCATGCTTGGGGGAAAGTCTATTACCCATAAAATTGAAGTCTAATACCAACTAAAAAGGTTGGATATGAACAAGGTTTGAAATCTAAGGCTAAACTCATTCAAATGGGGCTCGTCGAGTACGGATCAATTTGTCCGAAAATCCAAGGCTAACACCCCCTCCAAAAACCAAGTTCAATCATGCTTGGGGGAAAAGTCTATTACCCATAAAATTGAAGTCTAATACCAACTAAAAAGGTCTTGGATATGAACAAGGTTTGAAATCTAAGGCTAAAACTCATTCAAATGGGGCTCGTCGAGTAGGATCAATTTGTCCGAAAATCCAAGGCTAACACCCCCTCCAAAAACCAAGTTCAATCATGCTTGGGGGAAAAGTCTATTACCCATAAAATTGAAGTCTAATACCAACTAAAAAGGTCTTGGATATGAACAAGGTTTGAAATCTAAGGCTAAACTCATTCAAATGGGGCTCGTCGAGTACGGATCAATTTGTCCGAAAATCCAAGGCTAACACCCCCTCCAAAAACCAAGTTCAATCATGCTTGGGGGAAAGTCTATTACCCATAAAATTGAAGTCTAATACCAACTAAAAAGGTCTTGGATATGAACAAGGTTTGAAATCTAAGGCTAATACTCATTCAAATGGGGCTCGTCGAGTAGGATCAATTTGTCCGAAAATCCAAGGCTAACACCCCCTCCAAAAACCAAGTTCAATCATGCTTGGGGGAAAAGTCTATTACCCATAAAATTGAAGTCTAATACCAACTAAAAAGGTCTTGGATATGAACAAGGTTTGAAATCTAAGGCTAAACTCATTCAAATGGGGCTCGTCGAGTACGGATCAATTTGTCCGAAAATCCAAGGCTAACACCCCCTCCAAAAACCAAGTTCAATCATGCTTGGGGGAAAAGTCTATTACCCATAAAATTGAAGTCTAATACCAACTAAAAAGGGCTTGGATATGAACAAGGTTTGAAATCTAAGGCTAAACTCATTCAAATGGGGCTCGTCGAGTACGGATCAATTTGTCCGAAAATCCAAGGCTAACACCCCCTCCAAAAACCAAGTTCAATCATGCTTGGGGGAAAAGTCTATTACCCATAAAATTGAAGTCTAATACCAACTAAAAAGGGCTTGGATATGAACAAGGTTTGAAATCTAAGGCTAAACTCATTCAAATGGGGCTCGTCGAGTACGGATCAATTTGTCCGAAAATCCAAGGCTAACACCCCCTCCAAAAACCAAGTTCAATCATGCTTGGGGGAAAAGTCTATTACCCATAAAATTGAAGTCTAATACCAACTAAAAAGGGCTTGGATATGAACAAGGTTTGAAATCTAAGGCTAAACTCATTCAAATGGGGCTCGTCGAGTACGGATCAATTTGTCCGAAAATCCAAGGCTAACACCCCCTCCAAAAACCAAGTTCAATCATGCTTGGGGGAAAGTCTATTACCCATAAAATTGAAGTCTAATACCAACTAAAAAGGGCTTGGATATGAACAAGGTTTGAAATCTAAGGCTAATACTCATTCAAATGGGGCTCGTCGAGTGAGGATCAATTTGTCCGAAAATCCAAGGCTAACACCCCCTCCAAAAACCAAGTTCAATCATGCTTGGGGGAAAGTCTATTACCCATAAAATTGAAGTCTAATACCAACTAAAAAGGTCTTGGATATGAACAAGGTTTGAAATCTAAGGCTAAACTCATTCAAATGGGGCTCGTCGAGTACGGATCAATTTGTCCGAAAATCCAAGGCTAACACCCCCTCCAAAAACCAAGTTCAATCATGCTTGGGGGAAAGTCTATTACCCATAAAATTGAAGTCTAATACCAACTAAAAAGGGCTTGGATATGAACAAGGTTTGAAATCTAAGGCTAATACTCATTCAAATGGGGCTCGTCGAGTGAGGATCAATTTGTCCGAAAATCCAAGGCTAACACCCCCTCCAAAAACCAAGTTCAATCATGCTTGGGGGAAAGTCTATTACCCATAAAATTGAAGTCTAATACCAACTAAAAAGGTCTTGGATATGAACAAGGTTTGAAATCTAAGGCTAAACTCATTCAAATGGGGCTCGTCGAGTACGGATCAATTTGTCCGAAAATCCAAGGCTAACACCCCCTCCAAAAACCAAGTTCAATCATGCTTGGGGGAAAGTCTATTACCCATAAAATTGAAGTCTAATACCAACTAAAAAGGGCTTGGATATGAACAAGGTTTGAAATCTAAGGCTAAACTCATTCAAATGGGGCTCGTCGAGTACGGATCAATTTGTCCGAAAATCCAAGGCTAACACCCCCTCCAAAAACCAAGTTCAATCATGCTTGGGGGAAAGTCTATTACCCATAAAATTGAAGTCTAATACCAACTAAAAAGGGCTTGGATATGAACAAGGTTTGAAATCTAAGGCTAAAACTCATTCAAATGGGGCTCGTCGAGTACGGATCAATTTGTCCGAAAATCCAAGGCTAACACCCCCTCCAAAAACCAAGTTCAATCATGCTTGGGGGAAAAGTCTATTACCCATAAAATTGAAGTCTAATACCAACTAAAAAGGTTTGGATATGAACAAGGTTTGAAATCTAAGGCTAAAACTCATTCAAATGGGGCTCGTCGAGTACGGATCAATTTGTCCGAAAATCCAAGGCTAACACCCCCTCCAAAAACCAAGTTCAATCATGCTTGGGGGAAAGTCTATTACCCATAAAATTGAAGTCTAATACCAACTAAAAAGGTTTGGATATGAACAAGGTTTGAAATCTAAGGCTAAACTCATTCAAATGGGGCTCGTCGAGTAGGATCAATTTGTCCGAAAATCCAAGGCTAACACCCCCTCCAAAAACCAAGTTCAATCATGCTTGGGGGAAAAGTCTATTACCCATAAAATTGAAGTCTAATACCAACTAAAAAGCTCTTGGATATGAACAAGGTTTGAAATCTAAGGCTAATACTCATTCAAATGGGGCTCGTCGAGTACGGATCAATTTGTCCGAAAATCCAAGGCTAACACCCCCTCCAAAAACCAAGTTCAATCATGCTTGGGGGAAAGTCTATTAGCCATGAAATTGAAGTCTAATACCAACTAAAAAGCTCTTGGATATGAACAAGGTTTGAAATCTAAGGCTAATACTCATTCAAATGGGGCTCAACGAGTACGGATCAATTTGTCCGAAAATCCAAGGCTAACACCCCCTCCAAAAACCAAGTTCAATCATGCTTGGGGGAAAGTCTATTAGCCATGAAATTGAAGTCTAATACCAACTAAAAAGCTCTTGGATATGAACAAGGTTTGAAATCTAAGGCTAATACTCATTCAAATGGGGCTCGTCGAGTACGGATCAATTTGTCCGAAAATCCAAGGCTAACACCCCCTCCAAAAACCAAGTTCAATCATGCTTGGGGGAAAAGTCTATTACCCATAAAATTGAAGTCTAATACCAACTAAAAAGGGCTTGGATATGAACAAGGTTTGAAATCTAAGGCTAAACTCATTCAAATGGGGCTCGTCGAGTACGGATCAATTTGTCCGAAAATCCAAGGCTAACACCCCCTCCAAAAACCAAGTTCAATCATGCTTGGGGGAAAGTCTATTACCCATAAAATTGAAGTCTAATACCAACTAAAAAGGGCTTGGATATGAACAAGGTTTGAAATCTAAGGCTAAACTCATTCAAATGGGGCTCGTCGAGTACGGATCAATTTGTCCGAAAATCCAAGGCTAACACCCCCTCCAAAAACCAAGTTCAATCATGCTTGGGGGAAAAGTCTATTACCCATAAAATTGAAGTCTAATACCAACTAAAAAGGGCTTGGATATGAACAAGGTTTGAAATCTAAGGCTAAACTCATTCAAATGGGGCTCGTCGAGTACGGATCAATTTGTCCGAAAATCCAAGGCTAACACCCCCTCCAAAAACCAAGTTCAATCATGCTTGGGGGAAAGTCTATTACCCATAAAATTGAAGTCTAATACCAACTAAAAAGGGCTTGGATATGAACAAGGTTTGAAATCTAAGGCTAATACTCATTCAAATGGGGCTCGTCGAGTAGGATCAATTTGTCCGAAAATCCAAGGCTAACACCCCCTCCAAAAACCAAGTTCAATCATGCTTGGGGGAAAGTCTATTACCCATAAAATTGAAGTCTAATACCAACTAAAAAGGGCTTGGATATGAACAAGGTTTGAAATCTAAGGCTAATACTCATTCAAATGGGGCTCGTCGAGTAGGATCAATTTGTCCGAAAATCCAAGGCTAACACCCCCTCCAAAAACCAAGTTCAATCATGCTTGGGGGAAAGTCTATTACCCATAAAATTGAAGTCTAATACCAACTAAAAAGGTCTTGGATATGAACAAGGTTTGAAATCTAAGGCTAAACTCATTCAAATGGGGCTCGTCGAGTACGGATCAATTTGTCCGAAAATCCAAGGCTAACACCCCCTCCAAAAACCAAGTTCAATCATGCTTGGGGGAAAGTCTATTACCCATAAAATTGAAGTCTAATACCAACTAAAAAGGGCTTGGATATGAACAAGGTTAAATCTAAGGCTAATACTCATTCAAATGGGGCTCGTCGAGTGATCAATTTGTCCGAAAATCCAAGGCTAACACCCCCTCCAAAAACCAAGTTCAATCATGCTTGGGGGAAAGTCTATTACCCATAAAATTGAAGTCTAATACCAACTAAAAAGGTCTTGGATATGAACAAGGTTTGAAATCTAAGGCTAAACTCATTCAAATGGGACTCGTCGACTACGGATCAATTTGTCTGAAAATCCAAGGCTAACACCCCCTCCAAAAACCAAGTTCAATCATGCTTGGGGGAAAGTCTATTACCCATAAAATTGAAGTCTAATACCAACTAAAAAGGGCTTGGATATGAACAAGGTTTGAAATCTAAGGCTAATACTCATTCAAATGGGGCTCGTCGAGTAGGATCAATTTGTCCGAAAATCCAAGGCTAACACCCCCTCCAAAAACCAAGTTCAATCATGCTTGGGGGAAAATCTATTACCCATAAAATAGAAGTCTAATACCAACTAAAAAGGGCTTGGATATGAACAAGGTTTGAAATCTAAGGCTAAAACTCATTCAAATGGGGCTCGTCGAGTACGGATCGATTTGTCCGAAAATCCAAGGCTAACACCCCCTCCAAAAACCAAGTTCAATCATGCTTGGGGGAAAGTCTATTACCCATAAAATTGAAGTCTAATACCAACTAAAAAGGTTGGATATGAACAAGGTTTGAAATCTAAGGCTAAACTCATTCAAATGGGGCTCGTCGAGTAGGATCAATTTGTCCGAAAATCCAAGGCTAACACCCCCTCCAAAAACCAAGTTCAATCATGCTTGGGGGAAAGTCTATTACCCATAAAATTGAAGTCTAATACCAACTAAAAAGGTTTGGATATGAACAAGGTTTGAAATCTAAGGCTAATACTCATTCAAATGGGGCTCGTCGAGTAGGATCAATTTGTCCGAAAATCCAAGGCTAACACCCCCTCCAAAAACCAAGTTCAATCATGCTTGGGGGAAAAGTCTATTACCCATAAAATTGAAGTCTAATACCAACTAAAAAGGTCTTGGATATGAACAAGGTTTGAAATCTAAGGCTAAACTCATTCAAATGGGGCTCGTCGAGTACGGATCAATTTGTCCGAAAATCCAAGGCTAACACCCCCTCCAAAAACCAAGTTCAATCATGCTTGGGGGAAAAGTCTATTACCCATAAAATTGAAGTCTAATACCAACTAAAAAGGTTTGGATATGAACAAGGTTTGAAATCTAAGGCTAATACTCATTCAAATGGGGCTCGTCGAGTAGGATCAATTTGTCCGAAAATCCAAGGCTAACACCCCCTCCAAAAACCAAGTTCAATCATGCTTGGGGGAAAAGTCTATTACCCATAAAATTGAAGTCTAATACCAACTAAAAAGGTCTTGGATATGAACAAGGTTTGAAATCTAAGGCTAATACTCATTCAAATGGGGATCGTCGAGTAGGATCAATTTGTCCGAAAATCCAAGGCTAACACCCCCTCCAAAAACCAAGTTCAATCATGCTTGGGGGAAAAGTCTATTACCCATAAAATTGAAGTCTAATACCAACTAAAAAGGGCTTGGATATGAACAAGGTTTGAAATCTAAGGTTAATACTCATTCAAATGGGGCTCGTCGAGTAGGATCAATTTGTCCGAAAATCCAAGGCTAACACCCCCTCCAAAAACCAAGTTCAATCATGCTTGGGGGAAAAGTCTATTACCCATAAAATTGAAGTCTAATACCCACTAAAAAGGACTTGTATATGAACAAGGTTTGAAATCTAAGGGTAAAAATCATTCAAATGGGGCTCGTCGAGTACGGATCAATTTGTCCGAAAATCCAAGGCTAACACCCCCTCCAAAAACCAAGTTCAATCATGCTTGGGGGAAAAGTCTATTACCCATAAAATTGAAGTCTAATACCAACTAAAAAGGTTTGGATATGAACAAGGTTTGAAATCTAAGGCTAAACTCATTCAAATGGGGCTCGTCGAGTACGGATCAATTTGTCCGAAAATCCAAGGCTAACACCCCCTCCAAAAACCAAGTTCAATCATGCTTGGGGGAAAGTCTATTACCCATAAAATTGAAGTCTAATACCAACTAAAAAGGTTGGATATGAACAAGGTTTGAAATCTAAGGCTAATACTCATTCAAATGGGGCTCGTCGAGTAGGATCAATTTGTCCGAAAATCCAAGGCTAACACCCCTCCAAAAACCAAGTTCAATCATGCTTGGGGGAAAGTCTATTACCCATAAAATTGAAGTCTAATACCAACTAAAAAGGTCTTGGATATGAACAAGGTTTGAAATCTAAGGCTAATACTCATTCAAATGGGGCTCGTCGAGTAGGATCAATTTGTCCGAAAATCCAAGGCTAACACCCCCTCCAAAAACCAAGTTCAATCATGCTTGGGGGAAAAGTCTATTACCCATAAAATTGAAGTCTAATACCAACTAAAAAGGTTTGGATATGAACAAGGTTTGAAATCTAAGGCTAATACTCATTCAAATGGGGCTCGTCGAGTAGGATCAATTTGTCCGAAAATCCAAGGCTAACACCCCCTCCAAAAACCAAGTTCAATCATGCTTGGGGGAAAGTCTATTACCCATAAAATTGAAGTCTAATACCAACTAAAAAGGGCTTGGATATGAACAAGGTTTGAAATCTAAGGCTAATACTCATTCAAATGGGGCTCGTCGAGTAGGATCAATTTGTCCGAAAATCCAAGGCTAACACCCCCTCCAAAAACCAAGTTCAATCATGCTTGGGGGAAAAGTCTATTACCCATAAAATTGAAGTCTAATACCAACTAAAAAGGTCTTGGATATGAACAAGGTTTGAAATCTAAGGCTAATACTCATTCAAATGGGGCTCGTCGAGTAGGATCAATTTGTCCGAAAATCCAAGGCTAACACCCCCTCCAAAAACCAAGTTCAATCATGCTTGGGGGAAAAGTCTATTACCCATAAAATTGAAGTCTAATACCAACTAAAAAGGGCTTGGATATGAACAAGGTTTGAAATCTAAGGCTAATATCATTCAAATGGGGCTCGTCGAGTAGGATCAATTTGTCCGAAAATCCAAGGCTAACACCCCCTCCAAAAACCAAGTTCAATCATGCTTGGGGGAAAAGTCTATTACCCATAAAATTGAAGTCTAATACCAACTAAAAAGGTTGGATATGAACAAGGTTTGAAATCTAAGGCTAATACTCATTCAAATGGGGCTCGTCGAGTAGGATCAATTTGTCCGAAAATCCAAGGCTAACACCCCCTCCAAAAACCAAGTTCAATCATGCTTGGGGGAAAGTCTATTACCCATAAAATTGAAGTCTAATACCAACTAAAAAGGGCTCATTTGAAATGGGCTCTCAGTCGAGTCAGGATCAATTTGTCCGAAAATCCAAGGCTAACACCCCCTCCAAAAACCAAGTTCAATCATGCTTGGGGGAAAAGTCTATTACCCATAAAATTGAAGTCTAATACCAACTAAAAAGGGCTTGGATATGAACAAGGTTTGAAATCTAAGGCTAATACCATTCAAATGGGGCTCGTCGAGTCAGGATCAATTTGTCCGAAAATCCAAGGCTAACACCCCTCCAAAAACCAAGTTCAATCATGCTTGGGGGAAAAGTCTATTACCCATAAAATTGAAGTCTAATACCAACTAAAAAGGCTTGGATATGAACAAGGTTTGAAATCTAAGGCTAATACTCATTCAAATGGGGCTCGTCGAGTAGGATCAATTTGTCCGAAAATCCAAGGCTAACACCCCCTCCAAAAACCAAGTTCAATCATGCTTGGGGGAAAAGTCTATTACCCATAAAATTGAAGTCTAATACCAACTAAAAAGGTTTGGATATGAACAAGGTTTGAAATCTAAGGCTAATACTCATTCAAATGGGGCTCGTCGAGTCAGGATCAATTTGTCCGAAAATCCAAGGCTAACACCCCTCCAAAAACCAAGTTCAATCATGCTTGGGGGAAAAGTCTATTACCCATAAAATTGAAGTCTAATACCAACTAAAAAGGCTTGGATATGAACAAGGTTTGAAATCTAAGGCTAATACTCATTCAAATGGGGCTCGTCGAGTCAGGATCAATTTGTCCGAAAATCCAAGGCTAACACCCCCTCCAAAAACCAAGTTCAATCATGCTTGGGGGAAAAGTCTATTACCCATAAAATTGAAGTCTAATACCAACTAAAAAGGGCTTGGATATGAACAAGGTTTGAAATCTAAGGCTAATATCATTCAAATGGGGCTCGTCGAGTCGGATCAATTTGTCCGAAAATCCAAGGCTAACACCCCCTCCAAAAACCAAGTTCAATCATGCTTGGGGGAAAAGTCTATTACCCATAAAATTGAAGTCTAATACCAACTAAAAAGGGCTTGGATATGAACAAGGTTTGAAATCTAAGGCTAATACTCATTCAAATGGGGCTCGTCGAGTCAGGATCAATTTGTCCGAAAATCCAAGGCTAACACCCCCTCCAAAAACCAAGTTCAATCATGCTTGGGGGAAAAGTCTATTACCCATAAAATTGAAGTCTAATACCAACTAAAAAGGGCTTGGATATGAACAAGGTTTGAAATCTAAGGCTAATACTCATTCAAATGGGGCTCGTCGAGTCAGGATCAATTTGTCCGAAAATCCAAGGCTAACACCCCCCAAAAACCAAGTTCAATCATGCTTGGGGGAAAAGTCTATTACCCATAAAATTGAAGTCTAATACCAACTAAAAAGGTTGATAATGGGTCTAGTCGAGTCAGGATCAATTTGTCCGAAAATCCAAGGCTAACACCCCCTCCAAAAACCAAGTTCAATCATGCTTGGGGGAAAAGTCTATTACCCATAAAATTGAAGTCTAATACCAACTAAAAAGGGCTTGGATATGAACAAGGTTTGAAATCTAAGGCTAATACCATTCAAATGGGGCTCGTCGAGTCAGGATCAATTTGTCCGAAAATCCAAGGCTAACACCCCTCCAAAAACCAAGTTCAATCATGCTTGGGGGAAAAGTCTATTACCCATAAAATTGAAGTCTAATACCAACTAAAAAGGGCTTGGATATGAACAAGGTCAGAAATCTAAGGCTAATACTCATTCAAATGGGGCTCGTCGAGTAGGATCAATTTGTCCGAAAATCCAAGGCTAACACCCCCTCCAAAAACCAAGTTCAATCATGCTTGGGGGAAAAGTCTATTACCCATAAAATTGAAGTCTAATACCAACTAAAAAGGTTGGATATGAACAAGGTTTAAATCTAAGGCTAATACCATTCAAATGGGGCTCGTCGAGTCAGGATCAATTTGTCCGAAAATCCAAGGCTAACCCCCTCCAAAAACCAAGTTCAATCATGCTTGGGGGAAAAGTCTATTACCCATAAAATTGAAGTCTAATACCAACTAAAAAGGGCTTGGATATGAACAAGGTCAGAAATCTAAGGCTAATACTCATTCAAATGGGGCTCGTCGAGTCAGGATCAATTTGTCCGAAAATCCAAGGCTAACACCCCCTCCAAAAACCAAGTTCAATCATGCTTGGGGGAAAAGTCTATTACCCATAAAATTGAAGTCTAATACCAACTAAAAAGGTTGGATATGAACAAGGTTTGAAATCTAAGGCTAATAATCATTCAAATGGGGCTCGTCGAGTCGGATCAATTTGTCCGAAAATCCAAGGCTAACACCCCCTCCAAAAACCAAGTTCAATCATGCTTGGGGGAAAAGTCTATTACCCATAAAATTGAAGTCTAATACCAACTAAAAAGGGCTTGGATATGAAAAGGTTTGAAATCTAAGGCTAATACTCATTCAAATGGGGCTCGTCGAGTCAGGATCAATTTGTCCGAAAATCCAAGGCTAACACCCCCTCCAAAAACCAAGTTCAATCATGCTTGGGGGAAAAGTCTATTACCCAAAAAATTGAAGTCTAATACCAACTAAAAAGGTCTTGGATATGAACAAGGTTTGAAATCTAAGGCTAATACTCATTCAAATGGGGCTCGTCGAGTCAGGATCAATTTGTCCGAAAATCCAAGGCTAACACCCCCCAAAAACCAAGTTCAATCATGCTTGGGGGAAAAGTCTATTACCCATAAAATTGAAGTCTAAATACCCACTAAAAAGGTTGATAATGGGTCTAGTCGAGTCAGGATCAATTTGACCGAAAATCCAAGGCTAATACCCCCTCCAAAAAGCCAAGTTCAATCATGCTCGGGGGAAAAGTCTATTACCCATAAAATTAAGTCTAATACCAACTAAAAAGGGCTTGGATATGAAAAGACCAAGGTTCAGAAATCTAAGGCTAATACCATTCAAATGGGGCTCGTCGAGTCAGGATCAATTTGTCCGAAAATCCAAGGCTAACCCCCTCCAAAAACCAGTTCAATCATGCTCGGGGGAAAAGTCTATTACCCATAAAATTGAAGTCTAATACCAACTAAAAAGGGCTTGGATATGAACAAGTTGAAATCTAAGGCTAATACCCATTGAAATGGGGCTCGTCGAGTCAGGATCAATTTGTCCGAAAATCCAAGGCTAATACCCCCTCCAAAAACCAGTTCAATCATGCTCGGGGGAAAAGTCTATTACCCATAAAATTAAGTCTAATACCAACTAAAAAGGGCTTGGATATGAAGACAAGGTTCAGAAATCTAAGGCTAATACCATTCAAATGGGGCTCGTCGAGTCAGGATCAATTTGTCCGAAAATCCAAGGCTAACCCCCTCCAAAAACCAAGTTCAATCATGCTCGGGGGAAAAGTCTATTACCCATAAAATTTAAGTCTAATACCAACTAAAAAGGGCTTGGATATGAACAAGGTCAGAAATCTAAGGCTAATACCCATTCAAATGGGCTAGTCGAGTCAGGATCAATTTGTCCGAAAATCCAAGGCTAATACCCCCTTTAAAAAGCCAGTTTAATCATGCTCAGGGGAAAACTCTATTACCCATAAAATTTAAGTCTAATACCAACTAAAATGATATTGGATATGAACAAGGTTAGAAATCTAAGGCTAATAATCATTTAAATGGGGCTCGTCGAGTCAGGATCAATTTGTCCGAAAATCCAAGGCTAACACCCCCTCCAAAAACCAAGTTCAATCATGTTTGGGGGAAAAGTCTACTACCCACAAAATTGAAGTCTAATACCAACTAAAAAGGTCTTGGATATGAAAAAGGTTTGAAATCTAAGGCTAATACTCATTCAAATGGGGCTCGTCGAGTCAGGATCAATTTGTCCGAAAATCCAAGGCTAACACCCCCGCCAAAAACCAAGTTCAATCATGTTTGGGGGAAAAGTCTATTACCCATAAAATTGAAGTCTAAATACCCATTGAAATGGGTTTAGTCGAGTCAGGATCAATTTGACCGAAAATCCAAGGCTAATACCCCCACCAAAAAGCAACTTTAATCATGCTCGGGGGAAAAGTCTATTACCCATAAAACTTAAATCTAATACCAACTAAAAAGGGCTTGCATAAGAAAAGACCAACAAGTTCAGAAATCTATTGTAATACACATTCAAATGGGGCTCGTCGAGTCAGGATCAATTTGTCCAAAAATCCAAGGCTAATGCCCCCTCCAACAAGCCACTTCAATCATGCTCGGGGCAAAAGTCTATTACCCATAAAATTTAAGTCTAATACCAACTAAAAAGGGCTTGGATATGACAAGACCAGTCAGAAATCTAAGGCTAATACCATTCAAATGGGGCTCGTCGAGTCAGGATCAATATGTCCGTAAATCAAAGGCTAATACCCCCACCAAAAATCCAGTTCAATCATGCTCAGGGGAAAAGTCTATTACCCATAAAACTTAAGTCTAATACCAACTAAAAAGGGTTTGGATATGACTAGACCAACAAGTTCATAAATCTAAGGCTAATACCCATTGAAATGGAGCTCGTCGAGTCAGGATCATTTTGTCCGAAAATCCACGGCTAATGCCCCCTCCAACAAGCAAGTTCAATCATGCTCGGGGGAAAAGTCTATTACCCATAAAATTTAAGTCTAATACCAAATAAAAAGGGCTTGGATATGACAAGACGAACCAAGTCAGAAATCTAAAGCTAATACACATTGAAATAGGGGTAGTCGAGTTAGGATCAATATGTACGAAAATCCAAGACTAATGCCCCATCCAACAAGCCAGTTCAATCATGCTCGGGGGAAAAGTCTATTACCCATAAAATTTAAGTCTAATACCAACTAAAAAGGGCTTGGATATGACAAGACAAGTCAGAAATCTAAGGCTAATACCCATTGAAATGGGGCTAGTCGAGTCAGGATCAATTTGTCCGAAAATCCAAGGCTAACCCCCTCCAAAAAGCCAAGTTCAATCATGCTCGGGGGAAAAGTCTATTACCCATAAAATTTAAGTCTAATACCAACTAAAAAGGGCTTGGATATGAAAGACAAGGTCAGAAATCTAAGGCTAATACCATTGAAATGGGGCTAGTCGAGTCAGGATCAATTTGTCCGAAAATCCAAGGCTAATACCCCCTCCAAAAAGCCAAGTTCAATCATGCTCGGGGGAAAAGTCTATTACCCATAAAATTAAGTCTAATACCAACTAAAAAGGGCTTGGATATGAAAGACAAGGTTCAGAAATCTAAGGCTAATACCATTCAAATGGGGCTCGTCGAGTCAGGATCAATTTGTCCGAAAATCCAAGGCTATTACCCCCTCCAAAGAGCCATTTCAATCATGCTCGAGGGAAAAGTCTATTACCCATAAAATTTAGGTCTAATACCAACTAAAAAGGGCGTGGATATGACAAGACCAATAAGGTCAGAAATCTAATGCTAATACCCATTGAAATGGGTCGAGTCGAGTCAGAATCAATTTGAACGAAAATCCAAGGTTATACCCCCTCCAAAAAGCCACTTCAGTCATGCTTGGAGGAAAAGTCTATTACCCATAAAACTTAAATCTAATACCAACTAAAAAGGGCTTGGATAAGAAAAGACCAACAAGTTCAGAAATCTAAGGCTAATACACATTCAAATGGGGCTCGTCGAATGAGGATCAATTTATCCGAAAATCCAAGGCTACTACCCCCTCCAAAAATCCAGTTCAATCATGCTCGGGGGAAAAGTCTATTACCCATAAAACTTAACTCTAATACCAACTAAAAAGGGCTTGGATATGACAAGACCAAAAAGTTCAGAAATCTAAGGCTAATACCCAATGAAATAGGGCTAGTCATGTCAGGATCAATATGTCCGAAAATCCAAGGCTTATACCCCCTCCAAAAAGCCAGTTCAATCATGCTCGGCGGAAAAGTCTATTACCCATAAAATTTAAGTCTAATACCAACTAAAAAGGGCTTGGATATGACAAGACCAACAAGGTCATAAATCTAAGGCTAATACCCATTGAAATGGGGCTCGTCGAGTCAGGATCAATTTGTCCGAAAATCCAAGGCTAATACCCCCTCCAAAAAGCCAGTTCAATCATGCTCGGGGGAAAAGTCTATTACCCATAAAATTTAAGTCTAATACCAACTAAAAAGGGCTTGGATATGACAAGACGAACCAGTTAGAAATCTAAGGCTAATACCCATTGAAATAGGGCTAGTCGAGTCAGGATCAATATGTCCGAAAATCCAAGGCTAATACCCCCTCCAAAAAGCCAGTTCAATCATGCTCGGGGGAAAAGTCTATTACCCATAAAATTTAAGTCTAATACCAACTAAAAAGGGCTTGGATATGAAAGACCAACAAGGTTCAGAAATCTAAGGCTAATACCATTCAAATGGGGCTAGTCGAGTCAGGATCAATTTGTCCGAAAATCCAAGGCTAATACCCCCTCCAAAAAGCCAGTTCAATCATGCTCGGGGGAAAAGTCTATTACCCATAAAATTTAAGTCTAATACCAACTAAAAAGGGCTTGGATATGACAAGACCAACAAGGTCAGAAATCTAAGGCTAATACCCATTGAAATGGGGCTAGTCGAGTCAGGATCAATTTGTCCGAAAATCCAAGGCTAATACCCCCTCCAAAAAGCTAGTTCAATCATGCTCGGGGGAAAAGTCTATTACCCATAAAACTTAAATCTAATACCAACTAAAAAGGGCTTGGATAAGAAAAGACCAACAAGTTCAGAAATCTAAGGCTAATACACATTCAAATGGGGCTCGTCGAGTCAGGATCAATTTGTCCAAAAATCCAAGGCTAATGCCCCCTCCAACAAGCCACTTCAATCATGCTCGGGGCAAAAGTCTATTACCCATAAAATTTAAGTCTAATACCAACTAAAAAGGCTTGGATATGACAAGACGAACCACATCAGAAATCTAAAGCTAATACCCAATGAAATAGGGCTAGTCGTGTCAGGATCAATATGTCCGAAAATCCAAGGCTAATACCCCCTCCAAAAAGCCAGTTCAATCATGCTCGGGGAAAAGTCTATTACCCATAAAATTTAAGTCTAATACCAACTAAAAAGGGCTTGGATATGACAAGACCAACAAGGTCAGAAATCTAAGGCTAATACCCATTGAAATGGGTCTAGTCGAGTCAGGATTAATTTATCCGAAAATCGAAGGCTAATACCCCTCCAACAAAGCTAGTTCAATCATGCTCAGCGGAAAAGTCTATTACCCATAAAACTTAAATCTAATACCAATTAAAAAGGGCTTGGATAAGAAAAGACCAACAAGTTCAGAAATCTAAGGCTAATACACATTCAAATGGGGCTAGTCGAGTCAGGATCAATTTGTCCGAAAATCCAAGGCTAATACCCCCTCCAAAAGCCAGTTCAATCATGCTCGGGGAAAAGTCTATTACCCATAAAATTTAAGTCTAATACCAACTAAAAAGGGCTTGGATATGACAAGACCAACCATCAAAATCTAAGGCTAATACCCATTGAAATGGGCTAGTCGTGTCAGGATCAATATGTCCGAAAATCCAAGGCTTATACCCCCTCCAAAAAGCCAATTCAATCATACTCGGCGGAAAAGTCTATTACTCATAAATTTTAAGTCTAAAACCAACTAAAAAGGGCTTGGATCTGACAAGACCAACAAGTCTATAAATCTAAGGCTAATACCCATTGAAATGGGGCCAGTCGAATCAGGATCAATTTGATCCGAAAATCCAAGGCTAATACCCCCTCCAAAAAGCCAGTTCAATCATGCTCGGGGGAAAAGTCTATTACCCATAAAATTTAAGTCTAATACCAACTAAAAAGGGCTTGGATATGACAAGACCAACAAGGTCAGAAATCTAAGGCTAATACCCATTGAAATGGGTCTAGTCGAGTCAGGATCAATTTGACCGAAAATCCAAGGCTAATACCCCCTCCAAAAAGCAACTTCAATCATGCTCGGGGGAAAAGTCTATTACCCATAAAACTTAAGTCTAATACCAACTAAAAAGGGCTTGGATATGACAAGACCAACAAGGTCATAAATCTAAGGCTAATACCCATTGAAATGGGGCCAGTGGAATCAGGATCAATTTTATTCGAAAATCCAAGGCTAACACCCATTTTAAAAAGCCAGTTCAATCATGCTCGAGGGAAAAGTCTATTATCCATAAAATTTAAGTCTAATACCAACTAAAAAGGGCTTGGATATGACAAGACCAACAAGGTCAGAAATCTAAGGCTAATACCCATTGAAATGGGTCTAGTCGAGTCAGGATCAATTTGTCCGAAAATCCAAGGCTAATACCCCCTCCAACAATCCAGTTCAATCATGCTCGGGGGAAAAGTCTATTACCCATAAAATTTAAGTCTAATACCAACTAAAAAGGGCTTGGATATGACAAGACCAACCAGGTCAGAAATCTAAGGCTAATACCCATTGAAATGGGGCTAGTCGAGTCAGGATCAATTTGTCCGAAAATCCAAGGCTAATACCCCCTCCAAAATGCAAGTTCAATCATGCTCGGGGAAAAAGTCTATTACCCAAAAAACTTAAATCTAATACCAACTAAAAAGGGCTTGGATAAGAAAAGACCAAGAAGTCGAGAAATCTAAGGCTAATACCCATTGAAATGGGGCCAGTCGAGTCAGGATCAATTTGTCCGAAAATCCAAGGCTAATACCCCCTCCAACAAGCCAGTTCAATCATGCTCGGGGAAAAGTTTATTACCCATAAAATTTAAGTCTAATACCAACTAAAAAGGGCTTGGATATGACAAGACCAACCAGGTCAAAAATCTAAGGCTAATACCCATTGAAATGGGCCTCGTCGAGTCAGGATAAATATGTCCCAAAATCTAAGGCTAATACCCCCTCCAACAAACCAGTTCAATCATGCTTGAGGGAAAATGCTATTACCCATAAAATTTAGAGATAATACCAACTAAAATGGGCTTGGATATGAAAAGACCAACCACGTCAGAAATCTAAGGCTAATACCCTTTGAAATGGGGCTAGTCGAGTGAGGATCAATTTGTCCCAAAATGAAAGGCTAATACCCCCTCCAACAAGCCAGTTCAATCATGATTGGGGGAAAATGCTATTACCCTTAAAATTTAAGTCTAATACCAACTAAAAAGGGCTTCGATATGATAAGACCAACCAAGTCAGAAATCTAAGGCGAATACCCATTGAAATGGGGCTAGTCGAGTCAGGATCAATATGTCCGAAAATCCAAGGCTAATACCCCCTCCAAAAAGCCAGTTCAATCATGCTCGGGGGAAAAGTCTATTACCCATAAAATTTAAGTCTAATACCAACTAAAAAGGGCTTGGATATGACAAGACCAACAAGGTTAGAAATCGATGGCTAATACCCATTGAAATGGGCTAGTCGAGTCAGGATCAATATGTCCCAAAATCCAAGGACTAATACCCTCTCAAACAAGCCACTTCAATCATGCTCGGGCAAAAGTCTATTACCCATAAAATTTAAGTCTAATACCAACTAAAAAGGGCTTGGATATGACAAGACCAACCAAGTCAGAAATCTAAGGCTAATACCCATTGAAATGGGGCTAGTCGAGTCAGGATCAATATGGTCCAAAATCTAAGACTAATACCCTCTCAAACAAGCCACTTCAATCATCCCTAAGGGAAAAGGTTATCACCCATAAAATTTAAGGCTAATACCAACTAAAATGGGTTAGATATGACAAGACCAACTATGTCAGAAATCTAAGCCTAATACCCATTGAAATGGGGCTAGTCGAGTCAGGATCAATATGTCCCAAAATCCAAGGCTAATAACCCCTCCAACAATCCAGTTCAATCATGCTCAAGGGAAAAAGCTATTACCCATAAAATTTAAGGCTAATACCAACTAAAATGGGCTTGGATATGACAAAACCAACCAAGTTAGAAATCTAAAGCAATAGCCATTGAAATGGGGCTAGTCGAGTCAGGATCAATATGTCCCAAAATCCAAGGCTAATACCCCCTCCAACAAGCCAGTTCAATAATGATCGCGGGAAAAGGCTATTACCCATAAAATTTATAGCTAATACAAACTAAAAAGTGCTTCGATATGACAAGACCAACCAGGTCAGAAATCTAAGCCTAATACCCATTGAAATGGGCTAGTCAAGTCAGGATCAATATGTCCCAAAATCAAAGGCTAATACGCCCTCCAACAAGCCAGTTCAATCATGGTCGAGGGAAAATGCTATCACCCATAAAATTTAAAGTTAATACCAACTAAAATGGGCTTGGACATGAGAAGACCAACCAGGTCAGAAATCTAAGGCTAATACCCATTGAAATGGGGCTAAATTACATGATTAAAAAATCCAGAGTCATCTTTACATATAGGCCTACAACTTTCATGAAGGATTCAGCGCGAGATAAAACCTGGATTCATAAACAGAATATGTCGCAATCTGCTCGGTCAAAAAGCAAGCAAGACTAGACATTGAAACAGGAATATCTTGAGCTTCTGGTTTTGAAATTACATGATTCAAAAATCCTGAGTCATCTTCACGTGTAGGCGTACTACTTTTATTGCTTCCCGTGTCTGAGTCATGCTCTGGGCTAATAGTTCCTTGAGAGGGAATGGTTTCCTTACTCTCGATGTTGATAGAGGTCATCCTATTTGTTGGGCAGGTTTGCTCCTCCTCTCTAGTTGTGGTCGGAATATGAGTTCCTGTCTCATTTAAGCTTGTGTGGTGTAGGGTTCTTTGGGAAGGAGGCGTGTGATTGTGTCCTTGGTGAGTAACTTCAGGACTTTGAGGGTGTTGCCTAAAACCTAAACCCAAAACCCCCAAACCCTAAACTCTAAACCCTAAACACCCTAAACCCTAAAAACCCTAAACTCTAAACCCAAAACCCTAAACTCTAAACCCCAAACCCTAAACCCTAAAACCTGAAACCTGAAATTCCAAACCCAAAACCCAAACCCTATACCCCTAACCCTAACCCTGAAACCCCAAACTCTAACCCCTAAATCCTAAACCTTGAACCCTAATGAATCC